>JAYJMB010002828.1:0-14827 GCA_036873735.1 Pouteria campechiana
GCTAGTCGAGTATGGATCGAAGACTAAGTTATGGAAACTTGAAGAATTGTAAGATTGTACTTCATTAAGGTAAGTAGGCTCATTTTCTTATTTATAAATGAATGTATGGATTGATGGGATCATAAGTATCTCATGAATACAAGCATTATGTTTTTAAGGATGTTTGTATTATTGTGTGAATGTGTGGATTGCTGGGAGATTGAATATCCTTATATTTTTAATGATATTATATTGTTACATTATTGATGACTGGAGATAGAGTGTATCCCATGTTTTTATATGAAATAATGCTATTATGATGTGATTGTATAGATTAACGGGGATAAAGAGTATCCCATTATAATGAATGGTGTTTATTATGTCATATGGATGAACGTATGGATGGATGGGAGATACTGATATCTCATGAATTGGCTAATTGATAGAATGAAGTATATTGTTGTTGGAATGATGGAAGAGTATGGAATATGATCATATGGACAATTTGATATTATCCTATATTGTTATGAAATTTGGCATATTACGAAGTTACATATGTGTGGATTTGCACATTGTTCTTTGTTGGACTATTAATTGTTATTTATATTTAGCCTACTTACTGAGTTTGCCCGAACTTACACCTTTTTATAATAAATTTTTAGTGATAGGTCAAGCAAGGGAGCTAAATGATTATGGTTTTTATTGTGTTTTGTAGAAATTGAAATTGTAAAATTCTTATATTATATGTTTATTCATTCAAAATTGTAATAATTTAATTAGATATGTATTCTGGATATGTAAAAGAGAAATGTATTGACAAGTCATAATGGTAAATGTATCTGATATTGTGAATGGATTGGAATATTCCAGTCCTGTTTATTACCATCACGGGGCGACTTAAATTCTAGGTCATGTGTAAGTAAGTTAGGCTAGTTTAGTGAGTTGTGTTATTATTTCATGATTATTAAATTTAAATTTCATATATGATAATGAATGCACAGGTGTATAGCCTCATATTTCAGGCTAATCTTTGTCAAATTTTTGGCAAGAATATTACTCTTAAAAATGAGAAAATTATAAGGAAATGGTATTGAAAGCTGAGAACTGCAAGCTTAACAATGATCAATGCACCATTCAAAAACTTGACCAAGTTAAGGTAGAGAACAATGCCCTAAGACAGACCTTAACCTCCACCTTGTTTAAAATGAAACCAAAGAATAGAGGTGGTCAACAACATAAGAAAAGGTACTACAATTATAGAAGAAAATAAAGGACTAAATAGACCATTATTTAGATTACTAAGTGCAAAAGTAGTAAATGCAATATAATCTCTTGAAATCAGAATAGTGGCACCCAAAGAACAAAGGGTACCAAAATTTAATGCCACTAACCTACTTGGACCCATTCTCAAATAGGTACCAAAGATTTAAGCCTGACCTTGTCATTGCAGGTGTCTCTGAGAACCACAAGAAGCAACATGTGGTATATTGATAGCGATTGCTCAAGACACATGACAAAAGAGAAGGAGTTGTTCATTGAATAGAAAGAAAGATGTGGTGGAACAATAACCTTTGAAGATAATGGAAAAGGTAGAGTGGTTTAGATTGGTAAGGTCGGACAACCACATTTTACTACTATTTTAGATGTACTTCTAGTTGAGGGACTAGAGCATAATCTTCTAAGTGTTAGTCAGTTTTGTGATAGTGGTTAGAAGATTATGTTTGAATCTAACATTTGTTTAGTCCTAGATTAGAATGACTCAATTGTAATTCTAGGCAAAAGGCATGAAAATGTATATATAGTAGACTTATTTAATATCCAAACTAAATGTCTTGTTAGTCACAATGAGTCACTATTGTGGCATAGAAGACTAGGACATGCCAACAATGTTATGATAGAAAAAGGATCTTGTAGTCGGGTTACCCAAACTAAAATTTGATAAAGGATAATTGTGTGATGCATGTCTGAAAGGAAAGCATGCAAAAAAATCTTTCAAGCCAAACAAGAAAAAACACACAATTAGGCCACTTCAATTGCTACATATGGACTTAGTTAGACCAACCAAAACTAAAAGTCTAGGAGGGAAACATTATGCATATGTCATTGTTGATGACTATAGTAGATATACCTGGGTAATGTTTCTTGTATCCAAGAATAAGGCTTTCTCATTCTTCAAAATCTTTTCCAAGTGAGTATAGAATGAACAAAGTTCTCATATTGTTGCCATAAAGAGTGATCATGGTAGAGAATTTGAAAACCATAAGTTCATAGCTTATTGTGAAAATAATGGTGTCTTTCAAACTTTCTCTACACCAAGAATACCCCAGAAGAATGTAATAGAAAGGAAGAACAAAAACTTACAAGAAATGATAAGGATCGTGTTAAGTGAATATAATCTACCACAATACTTTTGAGTTGAGGCTATAAATACCGCCAGTTTTATTATAAATAGAATTCATACTAGGCCAATACTCAACAAAACTCTATTTGAGATATATTATGGCAAGAAGCCCAACATATCATTTTTCCATACTTTTGGCTATAAATGTTTTATTCTCAACAATGGAAAGGAAAACATTGAAAAATTTGATAGTAAATTTGATGAAGGAATATTCCTTGGCTATTCCATTGTTAGTAAAACTTTTAAAATTTACAATTTGAGTAATAAAACCATAGAAGAATCTATTCATGTCAAATTTGATGAATCTTCTAACTGTTTGAAAAGACCAAAGAATATTGATGATAAAGTAAACAACCTTACATTTGATATGGAGAGAATAAACTTGCAAAATCAAGACAAATAAACTCTACAAACAGAAACAATAAGGGATGGATCTGATAGACAACTTGAATGATCCACTAGTGAGGTATACGAAGAAGGTAACTCTTCTTTTCTTAAAGATTGAAGATTCATGCATAATCATCCAGAAAACCAAGTAATTGGTGATCTGTATGATAGAGTTAAAACTAGATCATCATATCACCAAATATGTGACAATTTTACCTTTATTTCTCAAATAGAGCCAACTTGCATAGACCATGCATTAATTAAAACAGAATTTTAATTATGCAAGAGAAACTGAACCAATTTAAAAGAAATAATGTGTGGGCTTTAATTGCAAGACCAAATCACCAATCAATTATAGGAACCAAATGAGTTTTTAGGAACAAACATGATGAATTTGGATTGGTAATGAGAAACAAAGTAAGATTAGTAGCAAAGGGGTATTGTTGAAAAGAAGAAATTGATTTTGACGAAATATAAGCCCCAGTTGCCTGGATAGAAGCCATAAAAATGCCATTGGCATTTGCATCTTTCATGAATTTTAAACTTTACTAGATAGATGTCAAATCTACCTTTTTGAGTAGTTTCATTAATGAAGAAGTATATTTATAACAACCCCCTAGGTTTGAAGACCCTCATGATCCCAACCACGTCTTCAAGCTCAAAAAAGCCCTCTATGGATTAAACCAAGCTCGTAGAGCATGGTACGAAAGGCTAAGTAAATTGTTTATTAAAAAGAATTCTCAAGGACTAAAGTAGACACAGCTTTCTTCATTAAGCATCCTATAAAAGACATTTTCATTGTATAGATATATGTTGATGACATTATATTTAAAGCCGCTAGTGAAAATCTTTGTCAAGAATTTTTTAAGATTATGCAGAGAGAATTTGAAATGAGTTTGATGGGAGAATTAAACTTCTTATTGGGATTGCAAGTAAAGCAAACAAAGGAAGGAAATTTCATCCATCAAGTTAAATACATAAAAGAACTGCTAAAGAATTTCAATCTTAAAGATTGAAGAAAATATGGAACTCTAATGAGCACTTCCATCAAATTGGATAGGGATCAAAGAGGTAAATCCGTTTGCCAAAAGCTTTATAGAAGTATGATATGATTTCTATTGTATCTCATTACTAGTAGGCCAGTCATTATATTTAGTGTATATACTTGTGCTAGATTCCAGTCAAACCCTAAAGAATCACATCTTATTACTGTTAAAAGAATTTTTAGATACCATTTAGACACTCCAAATCTTGGTTTATGGTATCCAAAAGATTTGGACTTTGAGTTAATTGGGTACTCTAATGCTGATTTAGCTGGATATAAAATAGATAAGAAGAGCACCTCGGGGACTTGTCAGTTTTTTGGAAACATGATCATATCATGGTTCTCCAGGAAGCAACATCTATTGCACTGTCAACTGCCGAAGCTGAATATGTTGCAGCTGGAAGTTGTTGTGCACAGATTCACTAGATGGTTTAAAACAACAACTTGGAGATTATGGTTTAAAATTTGCTGATACACCCATTAGATGTGATAATACAAATTTAACCAATCCTATTATGTATTTTAGATCTAAGCCTATAGAAATCAAGCATTATTGCATTAGAGATCATGTCCAGAATCACAATGTTTGCGTAGAATACATACCAACTGGGAAAAAATTAGTAGACATCTTGACTAAGCCACTCTCATATGAGAGATTTTGTATGATTAGAAGAGAACTAGAAGTGATAGATCTATTTGCATAATAAACACATCTTGATCATTACTTTATACTTTATATAATTTGGATGAATATCTTAAATACTGAATGCCATAAATATGTGTATGCTCTATAAATTAAAATATTTTAAACAGATTTTTCCAAACATAACTATTCATGTCCTAAATCATGTTTGGATCTTGCTTAATTTCACTTTCAGACACAATAATTCATATCCAAAATATGTTTCTAGACTTTGCCACATCATCTCTGTGTCCATAGTTTAAAGTTCAATTGATTATCTTCTTAAACCTCTAAAACATCTATTTACAAGAGTAAATATCATTTTCATGAAGGAATTAAAACATTCCTTGCTAGCATTCTTATTTATTGACTAAACTCAGTAAACATTTATTACAAAATCCATCAAAATTTACTAGAACCTCATAGAAACCCCTTTTCAACTAACTTACTATTAACATCTGTACTTATTTAACTCATCCTCATCCTCTTGCAAGCAATGCAAAAGTGAAAACAAGAGAAAATTCCATCTGTGTGACAGAGATCATGAGTAGAGAAATTGAAAAAGAAATGTATGTAGAAGAAAGTTCACTAAAGGGAAGTAAAGTGGACAAGGTATTGCTTATGATGTTTTGGATTAGAGATTGTTCTTCTATTGAATTTACTAGATCTCATGATGTTTCTGAATAAAAAGACAAGAGCTTGATTGAAGATCTATAAGAAATATTATGTTCTTTGAAAACTGCAAGAACCATCTTCATAGAAATCCAAAGGTTAGACTTTCTAGGTTACACCTTTTGTGGCCTAGGACTAGGAGGGAGAAGGAGCACCAAAAGCAATCCCCTTCTCCCCCATCCAAAACTTTGGCTCCTCTAATGTGTCCTTCCAAGAGAATGAATGCATGGTTATGCATGATTCCAAATGCTTCAGAGGATCATAATCAGGGTCTACCACAATCTCTCTATTCACACCTTTTCTTCCATCCATCCTATCCCTGCTACATCTTTCTCAACATTAGTCAAGCACTCTATGCATTGAAATATCTTTAGAGTGTATCTCTGTTTATACTTAAATGAAATCGAATAAAGTTTTCTTTAATTCTAAGCATTTTACAATTTGTATTGGATGCTTTTCCATATAATTTTTTATTATGACAAAAAGGGGGAGAAATACTTGAATGATTGCATAAGTATAGTATGATTGTATGACTATATGATATGAAAAATTGTTATATATATGGCATATATTATTAGAATCAAGTGCACCCATTAAGGGGGAGGAAGCACTAAGTCAGGGGGAATTATGTCATATACTTAAATTATTCATTTTAAGTTATCTATCTAAAAGGGAATTCAATCAGACGTTTTTTCGCCATCAAAAAAGTGGGAAATTGTTGAACCAAACCTCTTCACTAAGCTTGATAACCGGCTAAGTTTTGATAATGAGCAAAAGCACATAACTCAAACTTTAAGCTACTGATCATTATTTCCAAGTGTATAGTAACAAACAATATATCAAGAAAATAGCATAAATGGACAACATATACGAGACTACATCAAAGATAAGATTCACAAATAAATGAAGAAGAAAACATAAATGCTCAAATAAGAAAGAATAGCAACGAAACTTTGAAGAAGTGGTGTGTGTGAAACAACTTCTACACATGCCTCAAAAACACTATCAAAGTCATTCAAACTTGTGCTCAAAGACATGGAACAAGACCCAGACATTGCTGAACAAGAAGTCAAGCTGCTGGAACTAAAATGTCATTCTCAAACATAAAATCCAAACATGGACATTGTTGAAGACTGAAGAGAAAAACTGAATGTGTCTAGAAATCCAAGTCCAAAAATCCTATGTGTTAAATCCTGGACATAGCCACAGCTAAAGACGCAAGACTGAAATATTAACCTCAAAGATGGCAAACTCAACTTCAGACATAACCAGGATCAAGTCATGTGACAAAATGCAACTAACGTTAATCCAAGTCCAAAATCTTAATTACAAACATGAAGATCATTTCTAGACATGACGATTCACTTTAAGACATGACAAAATACAATGTTGTAAGCTAAATGGTTCATCCAAATCCGAAATAATAATTTCAAATATGGCTACTCAAATCTATACATGGCGAATCATTTCTAGACATAGAAGAATGAAGTCAATTCCAAGCCAAGCACCAGCCCAAGTTTGAAATTTAATTCCAGACATAACTATTTGAACCCAAGCATGATGGTTCAATTTGAGACATGGCCAAATAGTCAATTTCTAGCAGAATGAGTTAAGCAAGTCCAAAAACTTAACTCCGGACATGGAAACTGAACTCAGACATAGCTCAATAGATCTTAGACATGAAAACCCATAAGAAAGCTCTGACGGATAGAAAATCCTGTCGTTTCACTTACATTAAATGAATGTCATCTTCTCCAATGGGCAAAATTCAAACTAAGACATGAAAACCCACAAGCTCTGACGGATAGAAAATCTGATCATTTTACTTACATTAAATGAATTTCATCTTCTCCAATAGGCAGAATTCAAACTAGGTTATAAAAGGAGTAAAGAAAGGTTGTTCCAAGAAGTTACAGAATTACATATCTTTGAGAAAAGAAAGAAAAGAAAAATAAGACCATTTACTCTTAAACATTAAGTTTTCTTCTAACTCCACAGTGCCTAAAAGTTATCTTATTCTCTACAGCAACTTAAGGAAGTATGAAATTCTTTTTATTTATTACTATACATTTTACTATTGTATTTAATTATGTACAAACTCAGCCTATGTAAGAGACATTTCTTATTGTACATTTCTTTATTGAATGGGATGGCAACCAAGGGCTTGCTGACCGTGTATAAGTTTATTGGTCAGTTATAATAGCCTGTGGTCACACTGTTGAGGTATTATCTGCTTGAGACCATTACAGTCCTCACAGCTTTGCCCCTTTGTGGTTGATGCCAATATAACCCCCCATAAAAGGTGCCTCAACAGGTTTTCATAGAGCCCCACAATTTAAAGTTTAAGAACTTTCTCCTCCTTCTCGATGCGAAATGGTTCATCCCTACCACCCTTCACTTAGAAGCCTGCTAGGAGTTGCACCTTATCCAGGTTCTTTCCAACCACGTCGATCACTCCTCGCCCTCATTAACCTCGAATGTTACAGGCCCACCAGCTTCCTCCTGGTTTGTGCCCAAACTAGTCTACTAGCAGGGGTCCGACTCTGATACCATTTATAATAGTCCATGGCCACACTGTTAAGGTATTGTCCTCTTTGGACCATTATAGTTCTTATGGATTTGCCCCTCTGTGGTTAATGCCTATATGATCCTCATAAAAGGCATCTAAATAGGTTTTGACAAAACTCCACAATTTAAAGTTCAAAAACTTTCTCTCCCTTTTCGATGTGCGATGGTTCATCTCTACTACCCTTTGCTTAGAAGTCTGCTAAGAGCCACACCTTGTCCAGGCTCTTTCAATCCCCGACGATCACTCCCCACCCTCATCATCAACTTTATAAACCAACTAGGATAAGTTTGTTGGTGAGCTTTTGGAAAATCAACCTTTATGTAAGTTTATTGGTAAGCTTTTGAAAAAATAACCTGTGTAAGATTTTATTGGTAAGCCCAACTGGTGATTAGTATAACCTGAGTACAGTGAGTGAACCTGACTCAGAGAGAGGAGAAGGTGTCGTGTTGTGGGCCAAACCTCTATAAAATACCTATATGCTTTGTGTTACATGATTCATTTCCTAATTATTATAGCACTTTGATTTTATATTGGCTAAAATTTTAAAAGCTAAATCCCCCCTTGTTGGTCCCTTGCACAATGGTAGCTCAAGAGGGGGTGGGGCTAAATTGAGCTTTTAAAACTTTTGGCCAAATTAAATGATCCAAGTGCTAAGTGAATAAATAGAATAAATTGCACAACATAGAGTATAAGTTTTTTTATAGTAGTTCAGCCTTTCCTGAGTTTCTACTTCACTTATCTGAGACAGTCTCCTCTATTAATATTAGGTTCCACTAACACTTTGATTAACCTGATCAAATACACGTTGGTTTTATAATAAGTTCACTAACCAACTTACTAGTTTTCCAAGTTAACCAAAAACTTTTACAACTTATTGATTTTTAAAGCCCATAAATGAACTTGTGCCCTTCTAGCAAGTTCCCTACTTGCTTATCTCAATACATAAACACAAAGCACTCTACTTGTGTTACCAAATACTAAAAAAAAATATACAAATTAATAAGCAATGAGAGTAAAAGATTCAAACTCCTTAATTGAGAAGTGATTTAGACTTTGAGAGCTTATGATAGAGATGTAACCGTTGGAGTTGAACTTTAAAAGAAGATTTTGAATGTTCTTCATATATTTTTCATATATTCAATGATATTTAATAGTTGTTTTCTTTTACTTCTGAATCTCTCTTTTAAAGGTTGAGAGAGATTTTTCCGTTGCTGACTTTGGTAGACATTCAAACATTCAAAAATATTTTTCTTCACCTTACACTTTGTATTGGATGCTCCGAAGTTGCTTATTTAGTTACTCCGAAGAGACGAGTGAACAGATGATATCTTCATTGATTTTGGATATTTTGATTAGTTTTCTTCAGATTCTCCTAAATTATAGTAAGCCTTTATGATTACAACAATCCTTTGTAGAGAGGAGTTTGAATTTTTTGAACTTTTAATGTTTTAGAAAGGTGACTCTGAAGTATTGTTTAATGACTCTGAAGCTTGGTTATTGTCCCCAAAGTGAGGTTATGTGGACTCTAAAGAAGGTCTAATGAATTCTGAAGTTTGTTTGAATTACTCCAAAACATGACTCCAAGTCTCCGAAGCATATCTATTTACTCTGAAGCATAACTAATTAACTCTGAAGCTCGTCCTCTTGTTTCCAAAGTGTATTATGATACTTCGAAACTTCCATGACGACTTTGAAGCATCCTTGATAATTTCGAAGCTTGCTATAATAATTTTGAAGTACGCTATGATGGTTTTGAAGCTTTACTATTGACTCCGAAGTGTGCTTATGATGACTCTAAAACATGCTATGAGGAGTCCGAAGTTGTTCCAGTTAACTCCAAAGCTTGCTGTGAAGTGTCCAAAGCTTTTCTTGGATTGACTCCGAAGCTTTCCAATCAACTCTGAAATATGCTATGTTTACTCCAAAACTTGTCCAAAGCTTATCTATTTACTCTGAACTACACTTGTGATGACCCAAAGTGTTCCATTTTACTCATAAGCTCATTGTAATGACTCCGAAGATGCTTCTGTTGGCTTCGAAGCATGTCTTCAAGACTTTAAAATTTTTATTTTCTTATTTTAAGTATATGTGAAATTTATATACTTATTTTTAAAGAATATTTACTTTGTGTCTTCCTTTTATCATCATGAATGTTATTTTTAAGTTGAGTATGAGTTAATAATTCTACAACACACTTGAGAATAGATTGTTAGTACCTTAATATTTCACTCGTGTCTTTGCTTATCAATAAAACATACTTGGTTAAGAATGTTCATCATTAAATCAAGCTAGATAATATGTTCAACATTTCCCCCCTTTTGATGATGACAAAATAGTAAGTGATATACCTTTCGAAACTTTTCTAACAAAAAAACTAATTTTGTGCTACTTCCTCTAAATTGATGCACATTATTATAATTGTATTTCATTCAACAGAAATTTTCATTTGTATGATATTTTCTCCTTATTTATACATTCATATTTTCTCCCCATTTTTGTCATAATAAAAAAGGTAGAAACAAGTAATGAAAAAAAATTCATATATATTAAATTGATCATTGATCCAAAATTTTTAGATACAATGTATATACATCAGAGAAATTACAAAAATGCTCAATCAAAAGTTACATCAGAAAAAAAATGTAAAAGACAACAATATTATTTGGGTGGTTTGGGTTTTCTCTGGTAGGTCTTGAGAAAGATATCTTTGAGAGGTAAAAGAGGTGTCTTGGGTTGAGAGGATGATAGTGTAACAATGTGTTTGGATGTTCTACGTCTTTTTATTGGAAGAGATGGTATGAAAATTAGATCTTTTGAAACTACTACAGGAGGTTCATGTGTATAAGTTGTAGTTCCACAGCTTGATACATAGATAAAATCAATTCTTTCTTGAAACTTTGGATCCAGTAGTTCAGGAAAGACTGCAGGAAGCCCTTTTAGGAGATTTTTGGTGTTTGCATTCATCCTAGTTGTATACTCCTGATAGTACATGGTTATTCTTTCAAGAGGAGCCTTTTTATGTTCCTTGGGAGGTGGAATTCTTGGTCTTAAGTTTGGCACTGGATGGCTGAGTTGAGGGAGTAGAAGGTGATGGTTTTGGGATAACAGGGGTTTTGGTAGTGGAAGAAGGTGTTTTTCTAGGATTTTTGGCTTTGGAAGAAGAGGGTGCAATAGGTTCATTTGAGGAAGATGGTTGAGGCTATGTTTGCCTTATCTTTTCTTGGATAGAAGAATCTGAAAGTTGAGGATATGAGAGAAGGAGATTGTCAGCAGTGGCCTCAAGGTTGTCATTGTTGTAGAAAGTGAATTCTTCCTTAGTAAGAATAAAGAGTTTATAAGAATCTGAGGGAGATGGAAACTCCTTTATAAGAGATTTTGACATTGGAAGCATTTGAAGAAGTTTCTTAGAGTAATTTTGAATAATTGACTCTCTATCATGAATTTAAATTTTGTGATCCTTAGGAGTCAATGGAGGATTTGGGAGAAGTTGAATCATATGTAGAATATTAAGATCCTCAAGTTCTGAGAATGGAAATTCTTGAGGATATAGAATGATAGATTGAGAGAGAAACATTCTAGCAACTTCAGAATTAATTTTGGATTTATTCTCAAACTTAGAAAAAGTCATCCTGATTGGATTGGCAATACGAATGAGAATGTCAGGATTATCAAAAGTCAGTTTTGGAGGAGTTTGAGGAGGAGTTGTTAGAGGAGCTGGTCGATGAATCAAATGTGAGTCCCATTCTTCAGGGATTTCATCAATTCATTCAGGAATGAGTTCTCCTGACAAATAAAGATCCTTTTTAGTGAAACCCAGTTCATCAAATGTTCCTAGGTGAAGAAAGTACCATTTAGGAATTTGTACAGTAATAGGATACTTTCCATATCTAACAATGGCTTGATGAGGATTGGAAAGATAATCCTTTGGGAATGGTGGAACTGATGATGATGACTGTATTGGAGGAGTGAAGAAAGTGATGTCAGTAGGTTGGCTTACGGGTTGAGCAACCTCTGGAATGACAAAAGATGATGATGGATGAGGAGGTGAGTGTGAAAGAGAAGACATCACTATTATTAGAGAGTTGGTTCTGATTGGAGAGATGATATGGAGGTAATGGAAAGTGAGTTGAAGGTGGAGAGAAATGAGTATGAGGTGGTAAGAAGTGAAGATGATAGACTTGACCTCTGAATAATTCTATTAGAGCTTGTAGAGAATCAAGTCTTTGGTCAATTTTATCAGCTCTCAAGATCATAAATGAGATGGTAGTAAAAAGATTATGATCTATCCTATTCATTTGGAGAGCTAGAGTGGACAAGTAGTGCTCAATCATTATAATTCTATCCTCTAGGTTCTTTGAGATAGGTTGTGTAGTGGGAATTGATGAGGTGGATGGTTAACGAGTATGAGTGTGTTTAATGGGTGAAGGGGATCTTATAGGAGTTTGTGATGGCATGGTTGCTACTGCTGTTTCTTCAAATAGATTTTCTCTCAAAGTTTCTTCCATTACATCTTCTATGACAATTCTTTGTTCCTCTCTTAGAACTTTTTCTATTCTCTCAGCTTCTGATTCATCTTCTCTGCTGTAGAATTCTTCTCTTGCTTCTATTGGTGGATTCAAGAACTCTTGTCATTCTGTTTTTTCTTCTTCTTTATGAGAGGAGAGTTCTTGCCTTGGTTCATTAACCCGTTCTATGGCATCTTATCTTTCTGGTCTTTCTTTTACTTTGGATCCCTTTAATTGAGTTGATCTTCTTGGTTTTTCGGTGATCCAACCTTGTGCAGTTGGCTTAAAGCCTATTCTTTTCAGAGACTTTTTATCCAATGTGTCTGTGTTTCTTAGAAGCTCTTCATTTTCATTTGAGAAATCTACTCTTTCTTCCCTCATCAGTTTGGTCAGAGTCATTCCATAAGGTAAGGGAAACCTTGTGGTACTCTTGATCAAGTGAATGTAATCTACTATCAGTCTGGCTAGATTTAGTTTTCTTCTATTCTTCAATGGCCATATAATTTTGGCATCTTTTTCAGACACATCACTAGTAGCTCCTCTTCTAGGATACACATTATTCATAACAATATGATATGCTAGCTTGATATTTGCATTCAAATGACTAGCATGCAAATAGTTTTCCTTTTCATCTATCTTGGTTTCTGCTAAATCTGAAAACAACATTGCTCTAGAAGGCCACACAATCTCTTCTTCTTCTTTAGAGAGATTGAATCAGTTCCTTAAACTCTCTATGGATAGTTCAATTTCTGTTTCTCCTATTCATGGTTTTTCTGTCCCAGTGTTGAGATTACAGATTAGTGTTCTTACAAGTCTAGGATATAGACTATCTCTGTAACTTATATATGCATTCCAACCTTGGAAACTCAACCATTTAGACACTTCTAATTTCATACTGAAGGATCCAAAATTGAATATTTTTTCTTTTATTATTTTCCTATCCTCATATCTTTCTATAAATCTAGAATAATTAGATGAACTATTCAGAAAGATTACCTCAAGCCTATCAACTTCTCATCTTACCTTTTTGGATCCTTTTCTCTATGGAGATTCATCTGTTTCCTTTCTTTTCCTTTCTGCTCCTTTTGTTCTTGCTATTTCGATAGAGAATTCTAGGTTTTGGAAAGGAAATGGGATATTTGGATGTGATGTCGGAGAAGGCAGGAAGGGAGATAGAGAGTTAAGACTGAGATTTAAAAGTAGTGGGAATATGGATAGTCTTCTCTGAAAATGGGGTTTTGAGAGTTCAAAGAAGAAAGGTCTAGGTTTTCGGAGAGGTTTTAAATGAATTTTGTGCTTTCAGATTTGGTTTAAAAGTTTTCCGAAATACTAGAGTGTTTTGGCTTCGGATGCTCCAAAAGAGATCCTTTGGAGGCAAGGATTCAATTTGGAGTTTCGAATATTCCAAAACTTAACTTTGAAGGGTTTTGTCGATCTTCGGATGCTCCGAAATGATATTTTTGAGAGCTTCGGAGAATTTCATTTTGACCTTCGGAGGCTCCAAAGTGCGCTTCGAAGGCTACAAAGTGTAAATATTAGCTTAACTCTGAAACTTTATAAAATGAATTTTTGGAGTTGTGGATTTTAAGTTATATATATATTAATTATTAATTCATTTTTATTTAGGAATCATTACCAAGATGGATATTTAAATATGTATTTGTATATTTCCGGAATATGAAAGATTACAATGTATTTTATTTAATGTTGTAGATAGAAGAGATCATAAAATGACTAATTTGTTTGATAAATTAAGCATTTTTTGCATTAGGATCTAGAATGCCTAATTCTGTTCTTATCATGTTAAATCTTTCTTCTGGTAATAGTTTTGTGAAAATATCTACTAGTTGATTTTCTGTTGGGATAAATTATAAGCTAATGTCATGGTTTTGAACATGGTCCCTAATAAAATGATGCCTGATTTCTATATGCTTAGTTTTAGAATGTAAAATTGGATTCTTTGTCAGATTTATAGCACTAGTGTTGTCACATCTGATAGGTATATCAACAAAGTTAAGGTCAAAGTCTTTTAATTGCTGTTTCATCCATAGGATCTGTACACAACAGCTGCCTACTGCTACATATTCAGCCTCAACAATTGATAATGCAACTGATGATTGTTTCTTAGAGAACCATGAGATAATCATGCTTCCTAGAAATTGATAAGATCCTGAGGTCTATTAAATTAAAATATGAACCTTTTGGATACCATAATCCAAGATTAGGTGTATCTAAAAGATATCTAAATATTTTTCTTACAGCAATAAGATATGATTTTTTTGGTTTTGATTGGAATCTAGCACACATGCATACACTAAACATTATGTCTCCTAGCAGTTAAATATAGCAGAGATCTTATTATGCTTCTATAAAGTTTTTGGCAAATAGACTTACCTTTTTCATCTTTATCCATTTTTATTGATGTACTCATTAATGTTCCATACCTTTTCCTATCTTCAATGTTGAATTTCTTTAGTAGCTCTTTTGTGTATTTGGCTTGGTGAATGAAGATTTCTTCTTTCATCTGCTTAATTTGCAGTCCTAAGAAGAAGTTGAGTTCACCCATCAAGCTCATTTCAAATTCTCC
>JAYJMB010002829.1:0-14826 GCA_036873735.1 Pouteria campechiana
TCAAAAAGGTATCACACATAGGAGATGGGGTGTAAAGGATAGCACAATCATGAAAGAGAGAAACTTGTTGGTACCACTTGTACCAATATGCATTCTGTAATTTTAAACAGAGGATAAGTCTCCAATATCTTCTATTTATCATCAATCATATTCAAATTTTGTACCATCCACACTATTTCTTCACATGCCCAAATATTTTTCCAATTTCTTAAAGGATGGATACCATACAGTCATAAACATGAAATTGAATGTATTTTCAACAATAAGAAAAACACAAAAAAATGTCACATTCAAACATTATGTTATTTTCATTTAGAAATTTTAAAAATATGTAAGCAACTATCAAGCACACATCAATTCATATTTCAAAAATGCATCAAAATCATAATTCTCATCAAAATCATTAGAATGACTTAGAAATATCATTTAAATAATCAATTAAAGAAAAATATAACTGTCATCAAACTTAAACTTAAACCATTCATCACAAATGTATACTAAATCAAGAAATGTATAATTATTTTCTCACAAAAAACATGTAATCCTTACTCCAAAAATAAAAACATAACAATTTCAATCACATAATTACAGATATATAATCAATTTCCAGATGTTTTTAAGTAAAGCATCCATTGAAATTTTCTTGATTCAGAGTGAGATTTCTATTATTTGATCATTAGGTGATCTTTTTACAAGCTTAGTTTCTTAGGTTCCTCTCTATAAATGGTGGACACAGAAATATGACCACTAAGGCAATCTCCATCAAAATGTCCAAGAAAGGGTGCTCAACAAAGACATTTATTGCTACAATTGAATCCATAGGGAGAACCTTAACTGAAGATGCAATAATTGAAAATTTTATGCATAGATGGAGCCCTATTTACCAAGATGAGATTACCACCTTCCAAAGATATATATATTTAATCACCTAACTAGAGTTCACTATGTTGCTTTATCAAGATCAAACCACTTTTGCTCTTTACATAGCACACTCTCATATGATATACATGTGAATTACAACATTTCTCAAACTTTCTCTGCTTCCTTGAATTCACATACTTAGGAATATTTTTCAAAAAATATCTTCAAAGATGCTAATTTCATCTAGTCTGAGCTTTGGATTACTAATAACATTTAATTATCAATGCTTGATCCAATGGTTCTTCATGAAGATACTTCTTTGATTCATCTAAGATTAGATTTACAAGAAACATCATTATTACTATTTGTAAGGCGCCTCATTGTGAAGCTTGAATACAGTGGGTCAATCTAAACTTGATGATCATCAATACAATGGATATTACTTTTCACGCTCACTTTTAGCACACTTGTTCAGATATTTTTAAAATTCATGAGCCTTTTGTGTGTCCTTGTACGCAAATCTATTCATACCATAATTCATGCACCTCATCAAATTGAACAAATTATCCAAGGATTATATCTCAGTATATAACATAGGATTTGATCACCAAAGAGTTTATCAATACAAGGTAGCATAATATATACTAGTCATACATATTTTGCATTAATTTCCTAGCTCTCATTTTTGGATGCATTATAAGTTTCTTAAAAATGATAATTTACATTAGAATTAAGTAATTTTCATTTTTGTCTTTTTAGTGGAAAAAAAATGGGATCTGCATAATTACTCTTTGAATCATATTCCTCAAAGTTATTCATTTTACTAATTAGTTCACATGATACTAAGCATATATATAAGGATTCAACTTGCATTTGTATCCCATGAGAATTTTAATTGTTCTACAAATGGATCAATCATGCCATAATCTAAGTAGGTCTAGAAAATGATTGCTCACTTTAGTTCCAATTAATATTTTGGGTTGTTAACTTACTTTGTACAATTTTAATCATTTAAAGCATCCATTATCACAAACGTATCATTTCATATTATGGTACTTAATATTTCAAATCATCAAACACACATTATTTGAATTTTCTCATTATATGATTTCAATTTAAGCGTGCTCAAATATTTTTCATACATCATAGTCACGAATAATAAGAATACTGCATAAGATGGAATAATTCAAAATATGAGCATAACTTTCAAGCATTTATCAATTTATATTGTTTTAATCTCAAGAGTTCAAGTCTTAATGATGATTACAAAAGGAATGGCTAAGTATGTAATACCTATTCAAAACTTTAAACCGTGAAATTTTCTAAATAGGCTTGACTTATGCCTTGGGATTGTAATTACATTAAGAATTAATCATTTTACACATTCATTTAGAATTTCAGAATAATTTAGCTCAAATCAATGATACCATTTCAATGCAAGTTTAAGGCAATTTAAAGTATATTTTAGAAGCATCAAAAAGAAATATATATATATATATAATAGTGAAATGCATATGTTCTATGTATTTGTAAATCAAACATGTCACTATTATATATATATAATAGTGAAATGCATATGTTCTATGTATTTGTAAATCAAACATGTCAAGTTTGGTATACTTATCTCCTTTGTCACTTTATTACTTAATTTATGAATTGTAGCTCATAGATGATGACGCCGGTCTTTATTTTTTTTTTAATTTTAGAATTTGATTTCCTTTCTTCAGCTTGAAGTTGTTGACTGAGAAGATGATCTTGATTTCTCATTATTGTTCTTCTTCTTCTATCTGCTCATTTCAAGCTATTCCTGCATAAACTTCGAAAACTCTTGCACTTTTTCTTTATTAGCAGAATCAAACAAATGTGATCTTTATACAACAATTTAGTTAGTACAATTTATTTATTTATTTATTTTTGCTCGTGATAGTATGCAGTGATGATAATGAGGCATGTCATTACATTAAAGCTGAATTTTTAGATGACTATTAGCTAAGGTAAACATTTTGATTTAATCATGGCCACATTAGATTCTTTGAACTAGCCTAATTATGATTTACATCATGAAGATAAATATTGACTTCGAGCTTCAAGTTTCCATATGCTAGATCAACTAATTATCATCAGTAATATGAATTTTTAATTAATCAATATCTTGAGGTTGCCTAGAATTTTAAAATTCTAAATGAATTATATATATCTTTGGCATACTTATCCTCAAATCATATTAGACATCTAAATATGTGTTGTTTCCTCATTCCTAATGGTTTCTAGAGCTATAAAATAATTTAATTTATTTTAATTTATTCTAAATCTTAAAATCTTATTTATGTATAAATAAATTGGTATTAGAGGCAAACAAGTAACATTGTAAATGCAGATTATGACAAAATGTAAAGAGATGTAAGTTTGAATAACATACCTGCACTTACCTTGCTTCCTTGGCCTCTGACTTCCTTAAATGTATTCTTCTTCATCCGTTGTCAAGAAACCATTTATCTTTTGGAGAGGTTTTGTAAATCTTCCTTTCTTCATCTTCTTTCTTCAGTTTGCAACTTTTTGATGAGAGGTGCTCATTTATCCTTTAGAAGGAAGAACATTTCTTCTTCTTCTTCTATTTCTTCCTTATTAATGGTCCTCTATTTCTTTTCTTTCTCTTTTCTCCTTTCTTCATTTCATAGCTCCTTAATGAAAAAAGATCACTTGTAGCTTCGAAGGAAGAACACTATTTCTTCCTCTTTGTCTTCCTTATTGTTATCTCCTTTTTCTTTTCTTTTTCTTCTCTTTCTTATTTCCTTCCTCTTCAGGTCGCTCCCCTTTACCCTAAGAGAAATCTTCACATAATTTGGCCTCTTCAATGTGAATTTGGGGCTTTGCAGTTGCTTCTTCTTTGGGTTGTTCCCCCTCAACCCATGAGGATTCTTTTGCATTGTCCCTTTTTATACATTCCTCATCCTCATCTTTGACTTGCTCTAAATTTTTGCTTTTAATAACAAGTTGTTCCTCATAGATTCGGCTTTCTTCATTAGTTTCTTCTTCAATTTCTGCATCATGATTGCCAAATCTTTTTCTTGAATTCAATTTCTTCTTGAGATTCCTCCCCGTCAATCCGTGGTGGTTTTTTAGTTTGCATTTGTATTTCCATAGATTGATCATCTTTCTTATCTTCTTCTTTAGAAGGTTGCTCCTCCTTTTCTTCATTTTTTGCACTTATTTCAATCTCAGTAGTAGCATTAGTATCATTTGAGTGCACATCAACTTGCCCATCAGAAACCACCTTTAGCTTGTCCAAGATTTCCTTTGCAGTTTTACAAGCTTGGACATGTTTAAAGATGGTGGGGCAAAGAGCATGTAATAAGGCATTTTTAGCCTTGATTTCTTGCCTTGCACTTTCTTCATCCTCATTTATGCCAATAAAAATAATTTTCCAAAGCTTAAGATCATTGGCCACGAGATATATTTCCAACCTTCTCCTCCAACGTGCCTAGTTTGATCCATCATAGTGTGGAGGTTGGGTGGTGGAATATACTTCTCTAAACATAGGGGATGAACATAATGAGTTAGCCATGGGATCGCTACAATTAATTATATAGCCTGCTTTGATACCAAATGTTGGGTCCCATAAGCTTGGCTTAACCCAAGAGGGGAGGGGTAAATTGGGTTTATAAAAATTTCTTGCTTAATCCCTCTTTGATTAATTTCCCTCGTTTTTATGCTTGTGTGCAAGTTGTAATGAAATAAGCAATAAAGCAGTTAAATGCAAGAAAGTAAATCAATCACACATGAATAGCACACACTATTTTTTTATAGTGGTTCAGGTGACCTTCCCTACTCCACTCTTCCAAGAACACTCCTCTTCGTGCCTTGGGGTTCCACTATCTCTCTATAATGGAATTACACAAGTGTTCCTTGTGCTCTTCTAGATTCCAACTCTAGGGGGCATAAACTTAGCAATCAATTATGAGAACAATCTCTCCAACAATTAACTTGCTCTTCTTTATTCCAGCTCTCAAGGGGGCATAAACTAGTGCTCCTTGCACTCTTCTTGATTCCATCTCAAGGGGCTATAAGCTTAGCAATCAATTATGAGAACAATCTCTCCAATAATTAACTTGCTCTTCTTGTTTGGTCTAACCTACTCAAGGAATACATAAATGAAAGAAATAAAAGTTTACACTTTGAACATGCTTCTTGTTGAGCACGGGTGAAGAAGTGATTTGAATAGCTCCTTTTAGTGTTGAGAATCTTTCCTTTGTGTTGCAGATAAAGGCCTTAGATGAATATTGTGAAGTTGAAAGCTCTTGTGTGAGTATGAAGAAGGTTTAAGTTCTTGGCCTTTGGTTGCTTGAGAAAGAAAAGATTAAAGCTCAAAAGGATCTTCAAAATGAATGCAACAACCTCTTGGAAATGTCCCTCTATTCCCCCTTAAATAGATCTTTCAAAATCATGACCGTTAGAGTTGATTTGATGAAGTAACATTCAAATTTCTGACCGTTGGGGTTCGACTGGCGGTACGGCAGGCACCTAGGCCAAGCGGCTGTGCACTAGGTGATATGCCAAGCGGCTAGGCCATGCGACTGTGGTCGATTCTCTGGGTTTTCTTCCAAGTGTAACTTGTTGCCTCCTGGCAGGCAGTTGACATACCGACTGTGCTCCCAGGCAGTAGGCACAGGCAACTGGGGACATGCCAGGCAATTGCTCCAAGTGGTTGGCGTCCTCCACTTGTGTTCTTGCGTTCTGTCACTTTTTGAGACTTTGATATTTTTCATAATAAATTTAAATACATTTATCCACATATAATTTGCATAAGTTTAGAAACATAGACATAAAATTTGCATCATGTTTTTGTATTTAGATAATTTAGAATATAAAAATGAAACTCTGAGGCACATAATTTTATCTTAACAATTATAAATATGATCCAACGTAGCATAATATGATAAGCCAAGTTAATTGCAATATAGATCATAGTGATTTTCTTCATTTTCTGATAACTTGCAAATATGCTTGCATAATAATTACTCAATTAAAATACATACTCTTCCAGCATACTTGACTACATTTTAAGCTTTCTATATTATCAACATCATTAGCATATATCAAGTCTAAGATAAGTTTTGTGGTAATCAAAATCATACACATAATACTAACATGTTCAACATAGACATTGTATATCATGAAATTATCTGTCAAATAGAATAAAAATCACTCAATTATGATATCATATGAGGCAGTTATGACTAATACACTGAAACTATTCTAGAAGACAAAAGAAATAACAAGATTAATGAGATTGGTCAACTTTATTTAAATTTTTGACATGTTTTGGGGCTGATTTCGAAAAAGTCTTTAACATTAAAGTTGTATCTCTTGAAGTTATGTTTCCAATGCCTCAAAAACAAGGTAATTTGAACATCATATGTAAATTTTATGATCAAATTATTAACACTATATTGGGACAGAATTTCCATGCCATGGCATAGAATTTTCATATCGTGGCATGGCTTCAGAAAATCCATTTTTGGCATATAGTAAGTCCATGCTGTAGCACATCTCTTCCTTGTCGCTACACAACTTTTCCCTGCTGCGCCGAGGCAATTCCCTACAATGGCATGGCTTCAGCTAGGCCTATTTTTCCCTACCCAGCAACTTTGTGCCACGAAACGACTTTTCCCTACCACGGCAAGTGTTCTGTGGCGTGCTAGAGCACTAGAAAAATGTGATATTTTAAACCCATTTTGTCCCATTTTTCTTATTTTTCCCATTTCATTTTCTTCCACATGCCCTAGTTCTTATACCCAACCCTTCTAAACTTGGATTTTTGCCCATTTTACTAGCGAAACAAGTTGATTCCGGTATGTAATCATTCATGCATGTATCCTAGCCAAAATTTTATCTTTTTGAATGATGGGAAAAGATGACAACTCAGTTTGCTTGCACCCTATGAAAGCTATGGAGATTTTTGGTGTGGATCTCCATTGTGGGGATGAAGCCATGGCGAAATACATGGTAAGTGCGATTTTCCCTAACTAAATTAATGTTTTCATCATGTTAGGGTTTCATGAATAGTGAGATTTGGGAGAAAGGATGGGGTTTTGGATGTTAAACCATGGGGGAAAATTTTAATTCATTGATTATAATATTTTGGGGCTTGTCTAGGCATGAAAGATCATGAGTTATGCTTTGTTGGGGTTTCTTATATTTTGTGAATAGTAACTTTTGGGGGAATTAGATATGGATTGATGTGATAATTGTGAGAAAGATGATTAATTGGTTAATTATAGTATTTTTGACATGCTTTAGACATGAGAAAATTTAGTTATGTTGTGATCAATGAAGAAAATAGTAATATAATTGAATAGTAATTTGGGGATTCATATATAATGAAATTAGGTAATGGTTGGAGTGGATTAGAAGCTTAATTAACTTAATGTGATGATGAATTCAATGTTAATTGAGTTATAAAGTGATTATGTATAACTGGAAATGAAATTTAGAGGTTATGTCTTAATGAAAATGTTAAGTTAAGCGATGTATGTTATATGTTTGATGAATTGCTTCAATAAGAAATAAAGTAGCTTGAATTTGTGATACATATGATGTGTGCATGGCAAATTGAAATTGGATTTGGAATCAAAAAATTTAAAGAATTGTTCTGGTGCGATGCTATGATTCTACACTAATGTAAGTAGGCTCTTTCTTTTGGCTATATGAAGTATTCCATTTGTTTAACCAAGCATTTGTATGTTAGTTGGGGATAGTACATATCCCATATTTTTTTATTTTTTATATGTATTTAGTTTGGAAATACATGAATGTTAGGGATAATGTATGTCCCTTGGTTGGCATTACTTAATGTTTTGTTTATGGGAAGGTTATGTGATTGTTGGGGAGTAGTGAGGATGGTCTATAGAAATGGTATTATGACATGTAGAAATTGATAAAGTTACATATGTATGTATGAAGTATATTGGTATGATTGGATGAAATTATTTGAGATTGAATTGATAATGTAAATTAGGGTTTTATGAGTATAAATTTTGATTATTTGGGTATGAAATTATGTGTTGGTTATGAACATGTTATTTTAATTCATTATTATTTTTGAATCATGCCTACGTACTGAGTTGCCTAGACTCACGCCTTCTTATTTATATTTTTAGTTGGCATGTCAAGCAAGGGAGCATAAAGACGATGATCATTATTATATTTTATAGAAAATGGGTGTGTGGTATAGTAATGGGATTTGGAATTTGTATGTGATTGTATAATTGTATTCGAAGATTTCAAGTGATGTATAATTATATTTCAATCAAATTTGTATAATTATAATTAAAAATGTCAATTAATATATAATGTAATGCATGGCATGTCATAATTAGGTATATTTAATGTTGTGTTAGCATGATGTCATCCCAATTATGGATACTACCATCATGATTTAGCCCGATCTTAGGCTGTGGGAGTGTGGGTATGTTTTAGAGTTTACGTTATTATTGTTAACGTAAATGCATGATTTTGATGACAAACCAAACCTAATTAAAAATTACATAATGATAGTTATTATCAAGTTTTTAGCTTGCAGAATCAAGTTGTAGGAACTAAAGATAAATGAGCACAAGGAACATATTTCATGATGATAAGGCTTGAACAAGTAAAGAAGCAAAATATGAATTATTGTAATAAACAAAGCACAAAGGACTCAACTATTTCCATTTGTCTGTCAAAACGGACAACTACATTTGACGGATGTAGGACAATCTGTCTACAACAGAGTTCACCTACTATAAGCAAAACGCAGTTTTTGCCAATGGTCATCTGATGAGAATAGACAAAGACGGAAGAAGTGAAGACCTTTTCAATAG
This sequence comes from Pouteria campechiana, assembly GCA_036873735.1. NCBI lineage: Eukaryota > Viridiplantae > Streptophyta > Magnoliopsida > Ericales > Sapotaceae > Pouteria > Pouteria campechiana. Next base: position 8,724 of record JAYJMB010002829.1, read on the forward strand.
AATAAAAGACTTCGTCTACCATCAACAGACAAAGTGGAGAAACAAGAATCAAATGACACAACATAAACTTCGTCAGTAATGAGTGAGCTAATGGTCATCTGATGTTGATAGACAAAGCAAAGAGCAAAGCAAGAGATTCATAAAGTGATTCTCTATTGTTAATAGACAAAGTGTAAAAGTAAGAACCAAGTGGCATAACATAACTTTGTTTGTCACAAGTGAGCTAATGATCATCTGATGTCGGTAGATAAAGCAAAGAGTAAAGCAAGAGATTCATAAAATGATCGTCTGTTATTAATAGATAAAGCAGAGATTATTCCATTAGATGAAGTTGTGAACCAAACTAATAATTCGTCTATCACTTACAATAAACAAAGTGCTTGAACAGTAAAGTTCATCTGGCAGCAATAGAATGAAAAATTCATCTGTCACTTACTAAGATGAAGAAACTTTGCCTTATGGACAACTGGACAGATACTTTATCTATCATAAGTAAAAGATGAGCAACAGTCAAAATGAACCGATCGTCTTCACACTGCATTAATGATGACACTTCTATGTTGGTAAAAATAGCAGCCAATGTAGTAATACCTCGACCAGAGCTTCTTGAGAAACCGGAAATCATCTTCTCCAAGGTCGGCGCTGCAGGCATTACAATATACAAGGAATATTGAGAAGCAAAAAGATTTAAAATGCATCAATCGGATTGTATTCTATCATTAATGGAGCTCAGCTACCACCAATGACTAGAATTCAAGGTAGTTATAAATAAAGCATTGTTGGCACAGAGGGTAGCAACCCAAGCATTTGAGAAAATCTTTCAAGCCTTCCTGAGAGCATTAACTGATATAAGCTAAACCTTCTGCAATCTTTCAAGAATCAAGAGACTTGTATTCAAACCTTCCTCAACCTTCCTTGAAGGCTCTCAACTACCATTGGGAAGATCATTTACTTCTACATTCAACCTTCAAAAAACCTACCCTGTGCTTATTTTGAAAATCCCTGTGCTTAAACTTCTGATATTCATTTCTTGTTCCTTGAGCTAGTTATTACCACTAGACTCAAGAAGAGTTGTGACTATCTAAGTCCAAACAAGAGCTGTATGTTTACGCCCCCTAGAGCTATAATCTAGAAGGGTGTCGGAAACACTTGTCTATGCCCCTAGAGCTGGAATCTAGAAGAGTATCAGGGACACTTGTTTACACCTCCTAGAGCTATAATCTAGAAGAGTGTCAAGGACACTATTATATTTCTATTATTAGGAATGGTGGAACCGAAGACACTAAGAGATAATTGAACCAATATAAAATTCAGTGTCTTATTTATTTTGTGTTTGAGTAATTGATTGCTAGAGGGAAAAGTAATCCTAAAGCGGTTGAGAAATATTTTTAAGTATCCAATTCACCCCTCCCCTCTTGGGTTTTAGCCTAACCTATGGGACCAACAAGTAGTATCAAAGCAAACTACACAAACACTTGTAGTGATCCAATTGCTAACCCATCATCCTCATTGCAAATATTCACCGAAGGGCAATCGTCCTCCCAGCCACCCCTATTTGATGGAACCAACTTCGCTTACCGGAAGTTAAGGATGAAGTAATTTGTTATAGCTAATGGTTTGGAATCTTGGAGAGCTATTAGAGTTGGAATCACTCTTCCCACTACTGAAGTAGATGCATGGACCAAAGAGGCAGCTACCTCAGTCCAAAATAATGAAAAGGCTATGAACTCCCTATTTTATGGTCTATCCTCATCTGAATTTTATAGAGTATCCTCTTGCACTACTGCAAAAGGTATATAGGATAAATTAGTGTCTATTTATGAAGGTTCCTCACAAGATAAGGGAACTAGAAGAAATATGTTAATAGGAGAACTAGAAAATTTTAGGATGAAGGAAGGAGAAAGTATATCTGAAATATATGCTTATTTTTCTAAGGTTACTAATGCTTTGAAAGGTTTGAAAAAAGAAGTTATAAATTCTGAACATGTGATGAAGATTCTAAGGGCGTTACTAGAATCATGGAACCAGAAGATTACAACAATAGAAGAGGCAAAAGATCTGGATACTCTTCTAATGGACGATCTTATCAGCTCATTAATGTCACATGAGCTAGTCAAAAATAAAAGAGAGGAGCCAACAAAGCCAAAGAAAAGTGTTGCTCTAAAAGTAACCAAGGAGAGCAACAGTGATCATGCATTATAATTTAAAGATGATATGGCTATGCTAGTTAGAAATTTCAGGAGTTTTGCAAGAAACAACAGAAGTAGTTCCTCAAGGAGACAGCCTAGACAATAGAAGAAAATGACTAAAAGAAAGAAGGATCTCCCCATGTGTTATAGATGTGGAGGGATCGAACATATGTCACCAGAGTGTCCTAATGAAGAAAAAGTAAACATGAATGAGTAGGACGATAGCAAAGAAAAGAAATACTTCAAAAAGTCTTCAAGAAACCAGGCCAAAGGAATGTACATAAATGATGAAGACTCATCTGCAATAAGCTTAAGTGAGAAAGATAACAATGAGGCTGGACATCTTGCAAGAATATGTTGCATGGCCCAGATGGAGAATGAATCGATAGATCAAATCACCATAAAAAAATAACGCACAACGCACAACGGACCTAGAAATAGAGGTAAATTCTTACTATTCTTACTGTTCTAACTCTTCAATCTCAAATAGCACTTGTGTTAAATGTAAAAAATTTGATGAGTTACAATAATCATACAACTTTCTCTTTAGTGAGTTTGAGTTACTCAGTCAAAAATTTACTCAAAAGAAAAGACACTTTGACGCAATTATCAAAGTAAATTCTATTCTAGTAGAAAAAAATTATCTCTACAAAAGGAAGTTGGAGATCCGAAGAAAGAAATAGAATTTTTAAATAATATGCTAAATAAATTCTCCAATCTAGGAGAGTAAGTAGCCAAATTTATGAGAATGACTGATCAAACTAGCAAAAAGGGACTTGGTTGTGAACAATCAGATGATGAAAATTTATAAAAATTTGTTGGGTAGTCCAAGGGAATGAATCCAACAAAAGAAAGTGAGAACTATACAAACATTAGAAGACTCATAAATTTTCCTTGGATAAAGAAACCAATGGAGTATATTGCATCTATTGGAGTCCCAAATATTTGCTATTTCTGCAACAAATTTGGATATAAAGTGTATGATTACTATGCCAAAAAGATGCAAGCAAAAGGTGCCAAGATGAGATGGAAGCGCAAAGAATGAGCACATATTTATTCCACACACATTTACACTAACATTATTGGACCTAACACTTGGGTACCAACAAGGTAAGAAGAAGATTTGCTTTGAATGTAGGTAAGTCTCAAAGCTACAACAGGAAATGCATGGTTCATGGATAGTGACTGTTTGAGGCATATGACTGGGAATAAAAAGATGTTCAAAGAATTAAAGCAAATGGATGGAGGAAGTTGGCAACAATGGTAAAGGTCTCATCACGGGAATAGGTAAAATTTATGGCTTATTCAATGCATGCATAGAGGATGTATTATATGTAGAAGGACTCAAGCACAACCCTGCTAAGCATTAGTCAATTATGTGAAAAGAGTCACAAAGTTGTGTTTGAACCATCTGCATGTAATGTATTTACTGGAGACAATGATCTACTATTTAGCGAAAAAAGGCATGCAAATGTTTATCTCGTACTACTAGATAATATAATTAAAAAATACTTAATTACAGTCAAGGATGATCCATAGGTATGGCATAAAAATATGGGACATATCAACGTGCCAAATATCAAGTCTTTGTGGAAAAAGGGTCTCATGATTGGTTTACCAAAATTAAACTATGACAAAAATCAACTATGCAAATCTTATTAACTGTCAAAACAGATAAGAGTATCATTCCATCCTAAGAATGAAGTATCCACATCCAGACCTCTAGAACTATTGCATATGGACTTATTTGGACCATCAGACATAGTCACACTTGGAGTAAAAAGATACATATATGTGATAATGGAGGACTATTCTAAATTTGCATGGGTAATTCTCTTGAGTAGCAAAGACAAAGCATTTTAAATGTTCTACACTTTTTCAAAGCTATTCCAAAATGAGAAACAAATGTCTATTGTATCCATCCAAAGTGATCATGGTGGTGAATTCGAAAATAGAAAATTCATTGATTTCCGTGATGAGGCAGGAATTCACCATAGTTTCTCATCCCCTAGAACTCCTCAACAAAATAGAGTTATGGAAAAAAAGAATTGGACAAATCAGGAAATGGCAAGAACTATACTAAATGAAAGTAAATTGTCAAAAAGATTTTGGGGAGAAGCAGTTAGTACTGCTTGCCATATACTGAATAGAGTTACCATTAGAGCAATTTTAAAGAAAACCCCATACAAACTTTGGAATGGAAGAAAACTAAATATTTCATATTTCCATCGCTTTGGATGTTTATACTATGTGCTGAACAATGGGAAGGATAATCTTAGAAAGCTTGATCCAAAGAGTGATAAGCTATCTTTCTTGGTTACTCTTCCAACAGTGGAACATTTAGAGTTTACATTAAGAAGACACAGGTTATAGAAGAGTCTATACATGTTAAATTTGATGAAGCACATTTAACCTTAAGAAAGAAGAATGATAGTGATGTAGATGAGGTCGTAACAATAATGAAGAAGCTCAATTTTCAGGATCAAGAGAATGGCACCGACAATGAGGACGTACAAAGTTCAGAAAATGAAGAGGAAGTAAGTAAAGGTAATCTTCCCTATCAACCTCCTACTAATTTAAAGTTTGTTACTACTCATCCTAAAAAAAAAATTATAGGAAATGTGTATGACAGAGTCAAAACTAGAAGGTCTATGAAAAATATTTGTGGTCATTATGCCTTCATATCTATAGTTAAACCAACCAACATTGATCAAGCTTTAACTGATGAATGTTGGATTATAACAATGCAAGAAGAGCTAAATCAATTTGAAAGGAACAAGGTATGGGAACTAGTTCCAAAACCAAAAAATGTTGATATAATAGGAACTAAATGGGTATTCAAAAATAAGCTGGATGAGAGTGGGCTAGTTATAAGAAACAAGGCAGGACTAGTTGCTAAGGGGTACTCCCAAGAAGAAAGAATTGATTTTAAAGAATCATATGCCCTTGTAGCTAGATTAGAAGCCATTAGAATGCTATTCGCTTTTGCATCTCGTAAGGACTTTAAGTTATTTTAGATGGATGTAAAAAGTGCATTTCTAAATGGATACTTAAATGAAGAAGTGTATGTAAATCAACCGCCTAGTTTTGAGAATAATGATCAACCCGATTATGTCTACAAGCTCACTGAGGTGTTATATGGTTAAAGACAAGCTCCAAGAGCCTGGTATGAAAGGTTGAGTAAATTCTTAAGTGATCATAAATTCAAGAGAGGAAAGGTTGACAATACTCTGTTTATCAAAAATATTGACAAAGATATTTTAATAGTTCAAATTTATGTGGATGACATTATATTTGGAGCTACTAATGAAAAACTTCGTTAAGATTTCTCAAGGATCATGCAAGCTAAATTTGAAATGAGTATGATGGGAGAATTAAATTATTTCCTTGGATTGCAAATCAAATAAAGAAATGATGGAAATTATATTTACCAATCCAAATATACCAATGAAATGTTAAAGAAGTTCAACATGGAAGAAGTTAAGGCAGCAAGCACTCCAATGAGAACATCAACAAGGCTGGACAAGGATGAAAAAGGTAACCTAGTAGATCGAAAACAATATAGAAGTATGATTGGATCTCTTCTCTACCTTACTGCATCTAGACCAGACATTCTATTTAGTGTATGCTTATGTGCCAAATTTCAGTACAGTCCTAGAGAATCCCATCTTATTGCAGTAAAATGAATTTTTAAGTATTTGGTTGACACACAAAATCTAGGACTTAATTATCCCAAAGGGACAAATTTTGTGCTTATTGGATATTCTCATGCTGATTTTGGAGGATATAAAGTCGATAGAAGAAGTACTAGAGGAACCTATCAATTTCTGGGAAATAGTTGTAGTAGCATGAACTAGAAATGGCAAAGCAAATTTTACAGCTTGACGAATGTTCTAGTTCGGGCAGCACAAGCA
>JAYJMB010002830.1:0-14825 GCA_036873735.1 Pouteria campechiana
TGCCGCATTGTAAAAATTTCTAAAACTTTACAAGAGTGAACATTTACATTTTTGAAATTTTCAGGGCCTTACACTAAGACATGCGTAAAATGAAGATTACTACCCCAAATAGTAGCTAAATCAATCTTCAGTTGTTTAATCTTATCCTGAAAGACCAGACATCTCTCTATAACCTCAAAAGCTACATCGTCATTATCACCTTGACAACTTTACCGAAGAACTAGATGATGTCATGATCGCCTGAAGGGTCATCTCTTCACTGTAATCCCTCCGCCTAAGAAAAGAGAAAGACGGACACTTCTCCACTTCCCAAGTAATCCATCAACTCCAGCATTAATATTTCCAACCGTCACGCTTGATAATAACGACAAACAACCATTAAATAAAAGAAGATGCACATTAACAGTAAACCATGCATTGTCATCATATTTGTATGAAATCATACTCTTTAAACTTGGCATATTAATGTGATTTTGATGAATAGTACATGCTTAGTTGATTAATGTTTGATTATTTCTCTTTATAAATATGCTTCTTGTAGTAATGAAAATGTTTAATTATCAAAATGCCTAAAAGATATTTAATATTATCATCAACCTAATCAATGTGGTCATTACATTAAATCATTTCATGAGAGAGAAAATCAAGCGATTATAACTTACAAAGGGAGAGAAAATTATATAATGATATATACACATAACACAAATGAGAAAACAATATTCCAGGGTTCAAGAAAATAGAGGGAGAAGAACTTAAAGAAAGATTATATAAACAGAAAGAAAAAGATAATTAAGGGTAGAGAAATAAAATTATCGGAGGAAAGTAATATGATTATAAGAAAAATCTTTTTGATTATGACAAAAAGGGGGAAAGAAATGTGAAGAAATTTGAGAAATGTAAGTGACTTGTAGAGTAATAGTTACAATTAGGAAAATAACAAAAAGATCAAACCTATAATAGTATATAAGTCAGATATTCAGGGAGAGATCAAAAGAAAATCGCTAATTATTAATAACAAGTCCTCAAAGTTTTGTCATCATCAAAAAAGGCAAGATCGTTAGCATTATTGTATATATTTTGATCATAAGGAAATTTGTATTAAGAAAAGAAACCTATACGCTTAAATCATATGTATGATAAACATCAATTGACATAAACACATAATCATGAATGTTTAATATACAAGCATACAATCTTCACTTTATGGTGCACACATAATGAACATTAATTAATCTTTATTGAATAAATCTGCTAAATCATACTAAGCACCATAATTTTTTAAACTTTTGTATTATGCATTTAATAGAGATGTATATTATCCTTGCTTTACAAAATGTTACAATCACATAAAGATAAAATACATTCTGATATTAAATATGAAAGCTAACAACATAGCAAGTGCAAAAAAGTTCAAGTGCAGGATAATGATCATTTGCAATAAACTACCATAAATATCTGCTATGTTTCCAAATGAGCTAAATTAACGAAAATCATGGAAGAAGAAGAAGAAGAAAAAAGAAGAAGAAGAAGAAAACAAAAGACAAGCAACAAGAAAGGTTGCAGTTGTCTAAAAGAAGCTTCTATGAACAAAAGCATTGGGAGACAAACACAGCTTCGAAGATGCGCTACAAAGAGTTTACGTCGTCTGTTAACCTGAAAGAGAATTTTAACAGATAAATGCAAAGCAAAAAGTTAAACATGAATCCATGGTCAAAGAGCATAAAGTTGTTTGAGAAACTTGAGCTATCTACATCGACCAGACAAAACTTGTCTGAGATGAAGAAAGAAGAAGACACTTCATCAAATACTGAGACAAAGGAAGAAAAAAGAAACTACCACGAAGATAATCATGCACAAAGAAGAGAAAACTTTGTCTAATCAACAAAGTAAAAAGATTAGATTAGTCTGAGGATAAAAAGGCAATATGAATAGATAAGGGAGTGCAACTTCAACTGAGCTAAGATAAACAAATGACGATTGAAGAAACAAAGAAGTTGCATGAATAAACCCCTTCTATTGCTCGAAGTGTGCAAAATAGTTGGAAAATGTCACTTCGTGTGTAGATCAAAAGTTGTTTGTTACTTACGACAGACAAAGCATTAACTAAAGTAGAAGATAAAGTAGAAGCTGTAGAGTGTGCATAGATGAACCAGAATAGATAAAGAGCTGCTTGGACCAAAATGGGCTTCAACAATAAAGGCACGATTGTCTACAACTTACAATAGACAAATGTGACATGCAAAGTATTCAGTCCAAGATAAAGCAGAATATAGTTTGTTTATCCCTTGCATCAGACGAATGCCACACTTCATCTGTTCAAGCAAGTTAAAGTAAACTTTGTTGCGACCTTCAATAGACAATGAGGAACAAAAGAAAAATACCACACATTGTCTGTTGAGCAAGATAAAGCAAACTTCGTCTACTACCTCCAATAGATGATGAAGAATAAAGGGAAAACATCTCACTTCATCTTTTTATATTAAGGAAGAAGTTTGTCAATTAATCAGCCCAAATTCATCAATGCCACCTAGAATTAATCTATTAATTGCAATAGATAAAGCATATAAATGAAGGATTAACCAATAGACAAATCTCCTGGAGGAATTTAGGCAAACAAAGAAGAGTTTGTCTATCAGTCAGTTCAACTTCATCTACACCATTCAAAGTTCGTCTGCTACTTGCAATAGACAAAATCATTCTTATGGAAGTTCAACTAACAGACAAACCTATGAAGAATTTGTCTCCAACTTATGGCAGACAAATGTAGACAAAGAGAGGCCGTGACTTGTCAATGAAAAATCGATTTATGTGACTAGTATTCAAATGGCATTTGCACTCGTATTGACATTATGCAACTTATATTAGTCACCGTTTCCAGCTATAAGCGACGCTATAAGGTTTTCAAAGTTGTGAAAAGTCAAAATGAGGAACACCTTTTAACATGGCTCATCCACCTCTTTGAATGGCGATGCAGTAGCTCGAGACAAATTAGAAAGGCATGCACTTCAATGGCAAAAAATTCAAATAGTCTTATTCATTCAATGCTACTGTCATTTCTGCATTCAATGGATCCCATCTTCTCCCACGATCAAAAGTATGAAGAAGCTATTAAAGGAGAAAAGGTGCAACAATTCGAAAAGGTTGAAGGAATACTTTTTAAATGCACTTAACCTTATGCAAATCCTTCCTCCCATGGCTAAGAGCTTAAACCTTCAGTTATCTAACCTTGAGCTTAAACCTTTATATCCTTATGGCCATTGTCTTTACATTATGGGAATATCTTTTGTATTACATAGAGTTGAAAGAGAGTTCAAATTTTTTCCAATGCTTGAGAGAAACACTATGTAAAAGTGTATAAGTTTTCTAGTAAACTTTAAACCATAGAGTTGTTGGTAATCTCTAGAAAACCATCAAGTTTGCTGGTGATCTTTGAAACCAGTGAGTTTGCAGTGAGCTCATGAAAACCATATTGTATGAGGTTTTGGTAAGCTTTAGAAAACCAACAAGTTTGTTGGTGATCTTTGAAACCAGTGAGTTTCCTGGTCAGCTCGTGAAAACCAAAAGAGTGCTAGGAGCACTTTGTATTTCCATTATATGGGATATAGTGGAACCCAAGGCACAATGAGTGTGTGCTCTCAGAAGAGTGGATGTAGGGATGGGGTCCTAAACCACTATAAAAATCGTCTTGTCTATGTGCGTGTGTTTGCTCATCTATTTTATTCTTCATGCATTTTATTATTTCTATTATTCACTTTGTACCACACCACACGTAAGCATGAAAAGAGGAAAATGATCCAATGGAGGTTAAGGAATGAATTTTTATTTACCTAATTCACTCCTCCCCTTTTGGGTTAAGCCATCCTATAGGAACCTACAAGCAATACATGAGTATTACTTTTTTCTTGATGGTTATTCTGGGTATAACCAAATTGTGATTGCTCTAGAACACTAAGAAAAAACTACTTTACCTATCCCTATGGTAAATTTGCATAGAAGAGAATGCCTTTCGGGTTGTGTAATGCTCCAGCCACCTTCTCATTTTGTATAATAGCAATCTTTCATGATATGGTTAAGGAAATACTGGTAGTTTTCATGGACAATTTTTCTGTGCTGGACCACTTTTGATCATTGTTTGCATAATTTATCTCTTGTATTACAACGCTATGAAGAAACTAATCTGGTTGTGAATTGGGAAAAATGTCATTTCATGGTTAGAGGAGAAATGTTATTGGGACACAAGGTATCTTCGCAAGGATTAGAATTTGATCGGGAAAAAATAGTAGCAATTGAACAACTTTCACCTCCAACCATAGTGAAAGGAGTTTGCATTTTTTTAGGACATGCTGGGTTTCACCGAAGATTTATTAAGGATTTTTCAAAAATTGCAAAACCATTATGCAATCTCCTTGAGAAAGATACTTTATTTAACTTTAATAATGATTTCTTGCAGGCATATAACAAGTTGAAAGAGAAATTAATTTCTACACCAATTCTTACAATGCCTAACTGGAATGAGCCATTTGAAGTGATGTGTTATGCTAGCAATTTGGCTTCAGGTGTAGTTCTTGGTCAAAAGCATGAAGACTCTTCAAGGCAATCTACTATTCAAGTTAGACTCTAGATGAGGCATAGAAGAATTATACTAAAACAGAAAAAGAGATGCTCGTTGTAGTGTTTGCTTTGGAGAAGTTTAGACCCTATATCATTAGATCAAAGATAGTAGTGTATACTAACCATTCTGAAATTAGGTATCTTTTTGCAAACAGGGATACCAAACCTTGACTGATCTGGTGGATACTACTACTACAAGAGTTTGATCTGGAGATAAGGGATAAGAAAGGAAGTGAAAACATAGTGGCAAATCATTTGTCGAGGATGGAACAATGAGAATCAAAGAAGTTGATTGAGGAGAGATTTCTAGATGAACAACTTTTCACTTTCAGTGGAAAGTTCCCATGGTATGCAGATTTTATGAACTTCATCGCATGTGGAAGCAGTAGAAGAAGAAATTCTTACATGATGTCAAGGCTTATCTTTAGGATGATCCATTCTTATTTAAGAGGTGTGCTGATCAGATCATCCAGAGATGCATTCCAAAAGAAGAAATGCCAAACATTTTGTAGAGCTGTCATTCATCCCCATATGGAGGCCATCATGGTGCTGATAAAATTCCTGCAAACGTTTTTCAATTTAGATTTTATTGGCCATCACTCCTCAAGGATAGCTATAAGTTTGTGAAAACTTATGATCACTATCAGTGAATGGGAAAATTTTCTAAGCGAGATGAGCTGCCACTAACAAACATCCTTGAAGTGGAGATTTTCAATGTCTGGGGAATTGACTTCATGGGACCATTTCCAATCTCTTGTGGTCATTCGTACATCCTACTTGTTATAGATTACATATACATTAGTATAAACACATGTTTCGGATGACAAACAAAACTTGATTAAAGATTGTGTACTAATGATTGTTGCCAAGCTTTTAGTATGCAGAATCAAGTTGTAGACCTTATGAAAAAATGAGCACAGAAAACATATTCCAAGGTATCAAGGCTTAGGCAAGTACAGAAGCAAAAGATGAAGTACCTTTAAAGACAAAGCTCAAATGAAAAGGATTTATCTATGTCTCCATTTGTTTGTCAAAGTGGAAATTATATCTGATAAATGGAAAGCAATAAACTTCATCTATCATAAGTGAGCCAATGATCGTCTGTTATAAACAGACAAGGTGGAGAAGTGAAGTTCATTTGGTAGAGTAAATAAGTTCGTCTAGAGGAACAATGGCATTTGTATGTACATATAAGTTTGCCTACTATCTACAAAAGATAATCCAACAGACCAAGCAGTGAAGAAAATTTATCTGTGCCTCAATGGTCAGTTTGTTACTTACAACAGATAACCCATTAGATGAAGCAATGAAGAAAATCTATGCACTCTAACAGTCCATCTATTACTTATAATAGACAACTCAATAAACGAAGTATTGAAAAAAAGTCATCCATGCTTCTAGAGTTCAATGGACAATCCACAAGACAAAGTACTAGAAAGGATAATTTGTTTGCAATCTATCTATTACTTACAACAGATAACCCAACAGACAACGTGATGAAACGATATCTCCATGATTCATCTACTACTTATGATGGACAAACTAGAAGATGAAGGAACTTTATCTATGGAGCAGTTGGACAGATACTTCATTTATCAAAAGTAAAAGATGAACAACGGGCAAATCAAAACATTGGTCTCCATTCAGCATTAATAATGCCCTTTCTATATTGATGAAAGAATCAGCCATTGTAGTAACATGTTAACCAATGCTTATTAAGAATCTGAAAATCATCTTTTCTAAGGTTAGCGCTATAGGCATTTTAGCAGACGAAGATTAAGTAGAAGTCAGAAAATTCAAATGTGCTAATCAGAATGTTCATCTGTCATTAATGAAGTTCACCTACCACCAATAGCTGAAATTCAAAGCAGCTATAAATGAAGCATCATCGAAGCAAGAGAAAGTAACTAAGTATCAAGGAAAATATTTAAACATTCTCTTGAGAGCATTTATTGATCTAAACCAACCCTTTTGCAATCCTTTAAGAGATGAGAGCATTGCATTCAAGCCTTCCTCAACTTTCTTTGAAGGCTCCCAACCATCTTTCGGGAAGATCATTTACTTCTGTATTTAATTTCTAGAAACCTTCCCTTGTGCTTATTGAGAAATACCAGTGCTTCAACTTCTCATATTCATTCTTTGTAAATTCTTTGAGCAAGTGGTTGAGACTAGACTCAAGAAGAGTTGTAACTATCTGAGTGCAAATAAGAGCTATTTATTTATGCTTCATAGAGTTGGAATCTAGAAGAGTGTTGGGAGCACTGTGATCATGTTCCCTAGAGCTAGAATCCAGGAGAGTGCTGGGAGCACTGTGTTTATGCCCCCTAGAGCTGGAATCTAGAAGAGTTCTGGGAGCACTTTTGTATTTTTGCTATTGCGAATAGTGGAACCCAAGACACTAAGAGAAAAGTGTACTTCGAAGAGTGGAGTAGAGTGTTTACTCGAACTAGTATAAAAATCCTCGTGTCTTATTTATTTGTGCATTAGCTAATTGAGTGGTTGATTATTAGATAGATGATTAATCCTAAAGGGGTTAAGCAATATTTTACCCCTCCCCTCATGGGTTTTGTCGAATCTTCAGGACCAACAGTATCAAAATGGGTGGAAGCAGTAGCCATAGCAATAAACGATGCAAAGGTAGTGTTGAATTTTTTGTAGAAGAATATCTTCATGAGGTTCAGGATAATGTGAGCAATCATCAGTGATGAGGGTTCCCATTTTTACAACAAAATTTTCCAAAACTTACTATCCAAGTCTGGTGTTAGACATAAGGTGGTGCTTGCCTATCATCTACAGGAAAATGGATAAGCAAAAGTGTCTAACCGAGAGACCAAACATATACTAGAGAAGACAATATGATGGAATCATAAGGACTGGTCGAAGAGACTGGACGATGCATGTTGGGCATACCTAATGGCATACAAAATACCAATTAGCATGTTGCCATATCGGTTGGTGTTTAGATAAGCTTGCCATTTCCTATTAGAATTGAAGGACAAGGCCTATTGAGCAATGAGGAAGTTCAACTTGAATTTGGAAGCTACAGAACAGAAACAGATGCTTCAATTGAATGAGTTGGAGGAATTTTGCCAACAAGCATTTATAAGAAGAGAACAAAGAGATGGCATGACAAGCTCATTGTCAACCAAGAATTTCATCTAAGACAACATGTTTTGTTGTTTAATTCAAGACTAAAGTTGTTTCCTGGAAAATTGAAATCAAGGTGGTTAGGACCGTTTGTTATCAACAATGTGTTTCCTCATGGAGCAGTGGAGTTGAGGACACAAGATGGGAGAACGTTTCAAGTCAATGGCTAGCGCATCAAGCATTACTTTGGACATGAGAGCAGAATTGGAGAGGTGACCTCCTTGAAGGATAGAGAGTGAACCAAAAAGTAGTCAGGCTAAGGACTTTGAACCAAGTGCTTTTTGGGAGACAACTGATGAGTGAATTTTAATTACTTATATTTTGTATTTTTAAGCTCAATTCCATGCAATCTTTAAGTAGTTTGATGTCAATTTCATATGTTTTCATTGTGTATTTAGGTTATTGGAAGAGTGGATACAAAGAGAGAAAGCAAGCAAATATGGAGCAACAAAACAATGACAGAAGGAAAACAAGCAGCAAAGGAGCGGAGCTGAAGCGCAAGGGATGGAATGACCACTGTGTTGGTGCCGACGGCAGCAGTGGCTAACAAACTGCAGAATGTTAATTTTTTTATATTATTTTAACATGCAGAAAAGTTACATTTGGGGGGCCTATTTTTAGTAGTTTTTGGGGATTCCTTAAGAGAGGAGGCTAGGGTTTTTCTAGGAGGAGACTCAGAGGATTTTTGGGGGGAGAAAAGAAGGAGATTCGAGAAGAGCAAATGGATTCAAGAAGGCTAATTGCAGTATGATGTTATTCATGAGGGGAGTATCTTTTATTTTCTTCATGAACTAATTCCTTCTTTCTAGGGTGAAGATGTAGCCCTTTTTGATCAACCTTGTTATTTGGATTATCAATTATTTAATGCAAGTCTGTGTTTTTATTCATGGATTTTATTTCAATCTTTTGATTTGTGCGATTGCTTGATCACCTGTTTCATAAATCTTATTGATTGTTTATGCATAGTTAAGGCGCACACCTAATGCACAACCATGAGCTTTCTTGAATGAGAAAAGTAGAAGGTCAAGGCACACACCTAATGCACAACCATTCTACTTGGTTCATAGTTCTTGATTATAATGGGTTTTCACCTCAATTATACTATACATCATAAGTAACTGGAATGAGTGAAAGCACTTGATTTAAACCTGCATACCAAACGGTAATAATCATATCATAGAAAGAATGAACCCAAGCAAGCATTGAATCCAATATCCAAATAGCAAGAGGAGTCATTAAGTGGTGAAATCTGAACCCTAGACCTTTGCCACTTGAGATTTATCCTATATCATTCTATAGTTCTAGATTTATGATTATCTCTTTAGTTTATTATTCGTATTAGTTCAAACCAACAATCCATCTTTTCAAAGTTAGTTTTAGTTAGTAACTTAATTTAATTAAATCAGTTTGCCATTTTTTATGGGATTGACCCTTGCTCAAGCACACTGTACTATTATACAATCGTCCACTTGCGAGGTATTATAATTTGAACCATCAAGTTTTTGGCGATGTTGCTAGGGAATGGTTCCAAATTGATTTAATTAGGTTGAGTTACAAATTTTCTTTTCTTTTGTTTTTGTACATATCTTAGTGTATAAAATTTCTGAATTTTTCTTTTTCTTTTGGTTTTGTAGAGTTTGAATGAATGAAAGGAGATCGCTGAATCAAACTCGGATTCCTTTAGGTGATCAAAGAGAAAAGGCAGAAATTGAGCCTGAGAACATTCCTGATGAAGAGGAACTTTAAGAAAAAACTCAAGAAGTTATAATGGTAGACAATGCAGATAATAGTGTGGCTCAACCAGCTCAAATAGCTCAACAACTTATGAGGGAGTTTGCATGTCCTACCATTGGCATCTCATCCTCATGCATTATATTGAATGATGAAGCTAGGAATATGAAATCAAGCATATTCACTTTAATATGCTTCTATCATTTCATGGTATAGCTGCAGAAGACCCATTTACTCTCATGCGTGATTTTTATGCAACAATCCATACTTTCTATTACAGGGATTGACCTCTTTGACTAGATGGGAAGCAATTTATAATAAATTCATAGGCAAGTTTTATTCCCATGCCGAGACTGCTGAACTGAGAGGCAAGATTGCTACATTCTCTCAGCTAAATGGAGAAGCTTTCCATGAGGCATGGGAAAGGTTCAAAGCCATATTGATTCAATGCCCTCATCATAGATATCCACTAAAAATGCTTAATCAACTTTTCTATGATGGACTGACACAACCATGTCAAGCCATGGCTGATAATGTTGTAGGGGGAGCCATGGGAGAGAAGACATCAGAGGAGACATATGAGTTGTATGAGATGTTAGGAGCCAACTCCCAATAGAAAAGTGTGAGAGCTAAGTCTAGAGGCATTTATGCAATAAGTTCTAATATAGACTTATCTATGCAGATGTCGAAGATGACTAGACAAATGAAGTCATTGTGTTCAGTGGTGGCAAGCATGAAGCAACCATAGCCTACCTCAACATAGGTTTGTTCCCAAGAACACTTTGTAGGTGATGTTGAGCAAGCTAATGCACTGAATTTTTGCAGCCAATAGTGACCAAGGAATGATCCATACTCAAATTCCTACAATCTGGGGTGGAGAAATCATCCGAATTTTGCTTGGAGCAATGAGCGCAACCAGAATCAAGCTGGATCTTCTTTCTAGCCAACAAAGCCTAAGCCTAGTATAGAAGAAACGTTGTAAAATTTCATGCAAGCATCACAAAATCAATTTCAGACTAATGATACAAGGTTTCAGCATGTGGATTCAATACTGAACAACATAGAGGCTTCTGTGAAAAAGATGAAAACATAGCTAGGTCAAGTTGCTGAAGCAGTGCTAGGACACAAACTTGGACAGTTGCCTAGTCAGCTTAAGCAGGCAAAAACTCTTCTTGGAAATTAGTAAAAGGGGATGTCATCTTGCCTAGACATTAAATACAATGCTTCTTGGGAGCCAACCCAAGCTTTTGTGCTTTTATTTTTCTTTTAGTTAATTTTAGTTATTAGGAAAAGTTGATTTGTTACATTAGTAGATAGGTTAGCATTAGGGTAGTTTGCTTAAGTTATACTTTGAATTTTTCTTATTTGCATTGAATAAATTGCTCTTTTGTATCCCTAATAGGTTGAAAACATTGAAACAAGGATCACATGATGCAAGTGATAGAATTGTGGATCAAATCAAAGTGATGCATCAAAGTCTTGAAGAAGAGAAGCAAAGCACATGAAGTTTCAAAGCCAAAAATCATCATAAGGTGCCAGAAGAGAGGAGAAGCCGAAGGAGGTAGCAAGCAGCGCCGCCGGTGCCAAGGTAAGTTTAAAAAATAATAATAAACAAAATAAAATAAAATAATTTGGTGCAAAGGTGGCATGAGCGGCACTGCCGGCGCCCGACGCCACTTAACCCCCCTTACCTTTTTTTTTCTTTTCCCACTCATGCCTAGACCCTCTCCCTTCCTCTATCCAAACCCAAAATCCCTTATTTCCCCCTTTTCTTCTCGACACTTC
This sequence comes from Pouteria campechiana, assembly GCA_036873735.1. Classification (NCBI taxonomy): domain Eukaryota; kingdom Viridiplantae; phylum Streptophyta; class Magnoliopsida; order Ericales; family Sapotaceae; genus Pouteria; species Pouteria campechiana. The sequence continues at coordinate 11,275 of JAYJMB010002830.1, forward strand.
ATCCCTTTCTTCCCCACCTCATTCCCCTTCAATTTCACCACCTATATTACTCCATCATTCTCTCAAACACATCAACCCTCTCCCATATCTCTCATTCCCAAATCTCTACTCCAACTCTTTTTTCCAAAAAGTCTCATTCCCAAGTTAGTTCTCAAAGAGACTTAATGCTTGAAAAATCCAAGGTGAAATCCACTCCTCTTTACTTCAATGCATTCTTCTTACTAATCTTTTGTTATTTCTAAAAGTAAGAAGAGGGTTTATATGATGAAAAGGTGGGGTTTCATGTTGCACATGGAGTGTTTAATAAATTGCTCGAGAGATGGGTGTGTTGATTTTAATGGCAAAATCCATTCTTTGATACCTCGTTGATCCTTCTTAATCTTTTATTGTGATTTTAAAGAAAAGAAGATTGAATTTATGGTGGCAAGATTGATTTTTCAAACTGCATGTTAGGTGTTTGATGAAATGTTTGAGATGATGTTATACTAATCTTCAAGGTGGAAATTGTGCTATGATGTATGTGGATATATACATATATATATATATATGCTTAGATGGTGTGAAGTTTGTGGGAGTGTGAAGTGAATTGTCCATATCTTGAAAGCGTTTGGGATATGATCTATGAATGTTTACTTTGGAATCATTGTGCATATGCATATTCTTAGTTTTGAATCTATAAATATGGCTTGTGGGTTGAATTTTCAATTGCACTCCTAGTGTTTAATGGAATGTTTGGCTTCTAAATTGATTGAATTTTCATGCCTAATGCTTCATGTTTGTTTGTGAGAGTGTTGTCATGTTTGAAAGATGCATTGAAATCATGTTGCATGAGATGCTTGCTAGATGTTTGTTGTAATGCCTATGGAGAAAATTGCATTGAGAGGAAGCTTACTTGAATATGCTTAATTGTCTGTATGGTTCTAGTATCACTGTGAAGTGCTTTGATGAGATTTGGGATTTGCTAATCTTTGTTTACTTATCATATTAAGCTTCAAGTGTCTTTGTTTTGATGGTTTGCCAATATGCCTCCATGAAGACCTACACCTTCCGGACCATCTAAGAGATGGAGAGCGGAATTTGAGCCCACATTTTTCAATAATAATGCGGAATAGCCATACATAACCACCATTGTAAATCATGATGGGATATGTGAGAGAGGCATTAAAACAACTTGTTATAACATCCAAAACAACATCACCCAATAGCAATGGAAGAGATTTGTGGCTCAACCTGAGCTAGTTGTGATTTCTTTGGTGAGAGAATTCTACGCTAATGATAAAGCGCAATATGTGTTGGATCCTGATGAGAGGAAAATTCTCATGAGAGGGAAGCTGGTTTCATTTGATAGGTCCTCTATTTGTTATTTCGGGTTGGAAGTATTGAAGCGGATGAATATACCGCATGGCTTGAGCAAGGCCCTGATTTTGATGTAGTCATCATTCATTTGGCTAAGATGGGTAGTAGATGGAAGATGCAATATGAAAAAGTAATTAGCTTTCCATGAAGTTAGTTGAGAGCATTCCCATGAGCATTGCATTATTTCATTTCTACTAAATTGATGCCTTCTAACCATGTTTTGGATGTTACCAAAGAAAGAGCTCTACTAAATTTTGCTATCATGACACGGTTGTCTATTGATGTGGGGAGGGTGATAGAGCATTCCATTACTTTGTTTTTGATCATAAGGTTGACAAGCAGCCTTGGCCATCCTTCCCTAATTTGTCAACTATGCCTCATGGCCAGTGTGCATGTCAAACCATAAGAGGAAATCCAACCACCTTTCCCTCTCATAGATGATGCAATCATGGAACAATTGGAATGGACTAGTGGTTCAAACCAAAGACTGGGGCCATCATCCACTGCCCTAAGCTCTTCCCAGCAGAGATGATCACAATAGTCCCAGAGCAGTACACCCACACTAGCTGGTCTACAAGACCAGATTTGAAACATGCATGGTTCCAATGAGCACTGGTAGCATCAAACAACAATGTAGATTAACTTCCTGATGGATCATGATATGGCAATGCAGTCTATGTTTCAGAACTGCAATTTGTTTTAGGATGCAGGCTCAGTTATCTTTCCCAATCCTCCGATTTTTTTTAACCATTTCATCCACCAGCTGATAATGATGAGTCAGATGCCTCCTCTGATGAGTAGTCTAACATGTTTTAGGGAAGTCCTCGATTCTCTTATTTGATTTTTCACATTGAGGACAATGTTTAATTTAAGTGTGGGGGAGTAGTTATGTGTTTTATTTAGGTTTTTTGTTTTGTTTAGAGTGCTTTGTTTGGAGTGTTTTGTTTGAATTTGAGTCTAAGTCCATTTGAGTAGTTGAGTATGTGAGTCAATTATTGTGAGATTTACATTATGACTATCAGGATTTGCTTCCAAGAGCAATTTGGTGCCAATGTCTTGAAAGTATTTAGAATATCTCTCTCTTATTAATCACTAGCATGTTGAGTTTTTTATTATCATTGCATATAATTTAGGAAGAAGGATAGGAATTCTATGTGATCTACTGATTCTTGTACTAAATTCTTCCTTTCGCATGACTGTGGAAATTTTCATGCACATGATGTCATAATCATGCAAAGTGTATGCAAATTAGCTGACAATAATGTGAATTGATTGACTTATTTTGATTATAACAAGCATATTAGAACTTGTTTGAGTATTCCTCAAGGCAAAATCCTATACAACATATTTACTTGGAAGTGATTTAGGCATTCTTTGATTATTTTGAGCCTTTCAAGCTAATCTAGTACAATCATATCACTAGTGTCCCCATTGAGCTTTATGAAAGAATGACATGTGCAAGGCATGTAAAAAGTCACCATTCAAATTTTCTTATTTAGCCTCATTATCCAAACATATTTCACCTGAAAAACCATGTGTACCTATTAAGAGACATATTTTATACTTATGGTTGTTTATAGGTAAGAATGAAGCAAAAGAAGAAAAGTTTGGGGGTGTGAAAAGTTGAGTATGCTATGATAGAAAAAGAAAACAAGGGACAAAAGAAAAAGAAGTGAAGTGAAGAATTATATTTTGAATGGGGGGATCAAATCCCAGGAATTAAAAAGAAAACAAGCTTCTGGGTGTGATAGTAATATAGCCCAAAATTAAGGAAAAATAGAGAAAATCCAAACAAAAGTTAAGAAAGTGAATAATCTTGTGCAAGTTTATTATATCTCTTATTTTATTGATCTTTTCTTCCTTTCTTTGCTAGCCAAACCAAAGGCTCCATTACAAGCTTAGTGAAGACCATTAATCCAAGTGAATAAGGGTTGTCTACATTAGTAGAGAGGGATTATGAAAAACAAGCTTATGATTTGACTTTTGAAAATTGTTAGAATCATTAGTTCAAATATTGTAAGTTGACAAGTATGCATGGAGCAAAAAAGTGACATAGCCCACACATCCATAATTTTCTCTTTATGACAGGTGTTTGGGTTGTCCCCAAACGGAATGCTTGTGTAGCTTTCAAGATCTTCCCTTCTTAATCCTGCAAAACTAGAACACAAGTCAGAGGGCGCCGGGGGGGTTCCCGG
>JAYJMB010002831.1:0-14825 GCA_036873735.1 Pouteria campechiana
TCATTTTTAACACTCAATAACACTATAGTGTGATCAAACATGTAATTACTCAAAATTAACACCCTCAAGTGTTACAGAACATTTACACCAAATGGCTATGCACGAACATTAATATTGGGCAGTCACCTAGGTGATGCAACTCGAGAGGCGGGGGGTGGGGCATCCGGTCCTAGGGTATCTCCTCTTAGCTAGTTAAAGACTAATGGTCCCTGTGGCGTAACCATTCCCATGGAGGGAAGGTTGAGAGGACGTGCAACATTGGATGGTTGACCAGGATTGGAGGTTTGGTCGGCATTCTGTTGTGCATATGCCTCTCTTAACCGCTAATTTTTTAGCCTCAAGTAGTTCTAATTGTTGCATTATTTCTTCTATGAAAGTGGGAGTAGGATTTCCCTCGGCCATGTAAGATGTGACTGTCGGGATAAATTGATGTCTGTGCATCAATTGGCGGGGAGATGTAGATACGATCTTCTCTTCTAGCATCTTCTGATAGAGAGTAAAATATTAGGGGAGGCACCATGAATCTAGCCATCGACCTCATGATGATTCCCTGATGATGTGGGCTAGGCAATGCTGATGACAGGTCCTCTTCGATCGAAGTGGTGCAAACACTAACAGGCTATACTTTCCTCTTCTTCTGGTCCCTTTTTCTTGGGCTACCAAAATCGGCCCTTCTTTCCCTTTTTTCTGCCTTTGATACCTTCCTTGGCATCTGTAAGGTGCCTATTCTATCAATCTCTCTCCTTTGAGAATAGGAGAGGTTGGATAAAGTAGAGAACATATTGCTTTCCCAGTATTTATCTTGGGATGAAGACGGTCTTCTTACTATGGTGATGTGCTTCTCGGATGGCAACTTCTATCCTTCCTTGTTTTCTTAAAAGTTGACCTCTTCCTGGACTTTTCTTTCTTCGTTGTTCGTCTTTTAGTTCTATTGGCAGGTCGAACATAACCCCTGGAAGCTTCGCTCTATGCATTCCTTCCAAAGGGGCCAATAGGCTTGGGATTGAAGGGAGCTCGTGTCTGCCTCCCCTTCATTGCATTGGCGAGGTTGACAGCTATAACCTTCTTTTGTTTCGGGAGAGCAGAAACCCAAGTACTCCCAGTCTTTGGAGAATTCGAAGTGGTATTGTAGACAAATTCACCTCCAACTATTCTAGGAGTATGAGGGAAAATAGCTTTTCTCCTCTGCCTCTTATTCTTTTTATGCTTTTTCTCAACCTCGTTGTTGGAGGTTGAGTTAGTAGAAGCCACTCCTAGCGCTACTAAGGCAATTTGTGGTATAGTTGAAACTATTCTAAAAGTTGCCAGTGTAGCTCTGAGTGAGGGAAAAATCAAAGTCCTGTCCCTCTTGTAGATGGTTGGTGCTAGGCCGATCGGCACTATAATGAAGGAGTGGGGGACACTCCTGTCAAAGTCGTGCGGGGTGTTGACGGTGAAGCTACCGCCTAGCAAAAATCCAAAAGCGAGTGAGCTTGCCATCAAGATTAATCTTGAGAGAAGGTGAGAGTAAGTTATCGAAATGACTGAAGATCTACAAAGAGAAACAAAAGGGCTTAGTCAGTTTCATGAAAGAATAAAGTCTCTAAGATGCATTAGCATTACTTTTTCTCAAAGATGAAGGACGAGATGTTTTGTCGGGTTCACCATTTTTGTAAGAAGTACAAAACGAGGAAATAAAAAATGGAACAAGATTATAAGATTTGTCATTATTCTGAATGAATCAAACAATTTTCATTTTTATTTTTATTATTCTCAATTGATTACACTTGTTGTGTACATCAGAAAAATTGTATGTTCACATTCCAAACCACAAGTGGTCCTAGTTACATCTCCATAATGGAAAAAAACCATGATTAGAAGGAAAAGTACAATACATCTTAGAAAATCCAAAAGTAAAACACACACTTTCTCTCAAAATAGATGTGCGCTATCTTTGGGATTACCGAGCACATTGCAATGACTTGATATTTAGGAGATCGCCTCAAGTTAATGAGCAGATAGGATGACACAGTTCTAGACTAGGTTACTAGACACTGTGTCAACCTAGAAAATGGGTGTTTTGATCCGATCGGGTTGTCTCGGGTGAAATTAAGATCGGGTGACTTCTGTTGTTTAGACTGTAAGAAACCATAGAGATAGTAGATGTTTTGTGACCCAATTAGCATATCTTGGAAGGACTCAGGACCAGGTGATCTCTATTGTATTTAGACCTGAAAGAGATCAGAAGAAAATAGGTGACCTAGGTTTGGTTAAGCCTTCTCTCATTACCCATGAGAAGCTTAGGAAGAGTGGGCCAGGTTATTTGGGTTTAGCTCGGCTCTCTCAATTGACCCATGAGAAGCTTAGGAAAAGTGGGAGCAAGATGAATAGATTTGGCTCGACTCTCTCAATTACCCATGAGAAGCTTAAGAAGAGTGGGCCAAGTTAACTGGGCTTAGCTCAACTCTCTCAATTGACCCACGAGAAGCTTAGGAAAAGTGGGCCAGGATGACTGAATTTAGCTCAGCTCTCTCAATTACCCATGAGAAGCTTAAGACAAGTGGGCCAGGATGACTGAATTTGACTATTTTGATGGATGGTATATGCTAAGGTTTGACTCGGTAAGTCATACTTAGTGACTCAATGAGTCATAATCAGTGACTTGGTTCTAGACTTAGGCTTTTGAATGAGTTGATAAGTGGTATTTACTAAGGTTTGACTCGGTGAGTCATGACTCAGTGACTCGATGGGTCATGATCAGTGACTCAGTCCTAGACTTAGGCTTTGGTGTTTTCCAATATCCTATGGAAAACTACAAGCGGACGATCTCTACCATTTATACTATGAGAGATCGAAGATCCAAATTATATGAATTAAGCCTAATTACACTTTGAGTTAATTAAGTCTAATCATGATTAACACTAATGATAGTGATTAGTGCTAATAATAGTTCTTAATTAATTTAAGATAATGTCATTAATTTTCTAATTTATGGGGCAGTTACATAGTTTAATCAGGGTTTAAACAGGTTTTAATGTGTTTAAAATGTCTAATCCATCATTATCCTATTGTCCATTAGCCATATGGGACCCACCATTACCATAGCATAGGGGGGACCCATGTGTGTACCATGGCGGGGCCATGGCAGAGTGCTCTCAAGCACTAAAGAAATTGCCAGTGGCCAAAGACCACTGGTGTCAAGTGAGGCACCTGCCTCTTGAAGACTCCTCAAGCTCCTCCTCCAATTTCTTCAAATTCTCTCTCTCAAAATTTCTCTTTTCTTCTCTCTCTCTCTTAAGAAGAGGTAGTGGTATTTATAGGCTTGGAGCCTACCTTCACCTCCAGGGGTAATTTAGGAATGCCCACCTCCTCCCAAGGGGGCAATTTGGGAAATTGGAGCCTACCTTCATCTCAAGGGGCAATTTAGGGATGCTCACCTCTTCCTAAAGGGAAATTTGGGAAACTGGAGCCTACTTTCACCTCAATGGATAATTTAGGGATGCTCAACTCCTTCCAAAGGGCAATTTAAGAAACTGGAGCCTACCTTCACCTCAAGGGGCAATTTAGGAATGCTCACCTCCTCCCAAGGGGGCAATTTGGGAAACTAGAGTCTGCCTTCACCTCAAGGGGTAGTTTAGGAATGCTCACCTCCTCCTAAGGGGTAATTTGGGAAACTAGAGCCTGCTTTCACCTCTAAGGGTAGTTTAAGATTGCTCACATCCTCCCAAGGGGTAATATGGGAAACTTGAGCCTACCTTCACCTCAATGGGCAATTTAGGAATGCTCACCTCCTCCCAAGGGGCAATTTGGGAAACTGGAGCCTACCTTCACCTCAAGGGGCAATTTAGAAATGCTCACCTAGGGCAATTTGGGAAACTAGAGCTTGCATTTACCTCAAGGGGTAGATTAGGAATGCTTACCTCCTCCCAAGGGGCAATTTGGGAAACTAGAGCTTGCCTTGTTCATGTTATCCGTTATAATGGGGATCATGGTTTAGTTTTCTACCATGGATTTTATCTTAATCTCAATAACATATTACCATCTTCTTGGGCATTTGAAGAGGAAGGATCAGAAATGACAAGCATATTACATCCATCTCCAACCCCTCATCTTCTCATCCACCATCCAAAACCTTAGTTTCTCACACTTGAGAAAAACTCTCCTAGTTTTGGATGCACATCCCCCCACCTTGTGGAGGGCCCTCCTTTAGTGTCCACCACAATCTCTTATTCCATCTCCTCAAACTTAGAATGTTTGTATCTAGGCCAACCTGCTTTGTACCTTTGTTTGTACTAAAATGAAATGAAATAACATCTTTGTTTGTTTATCGTTTTATGTTTGGCCTATACTTACTAGGAGTGGATATTTTTTTTTACTTATAACAAAAAGGGGGAGAAAGAATCTACAAATTATCTCAATGAGAAATGCAAGAATGCATAATCTTTAAATAATCAGGGGGAGAATACATATAAAATGAGTCAAGAGAAATATTAGATAATGGCAACTTGAGGAATGATTAAACTTTGCAAAATATTTTTAAACTGCACACATTCGTGGGGAGATTATCTTTTATAAGATAATTTTTAATCAAGTTTTATCATCATCAAAAAGGGGAGAATGTTAGTATATACACATGGTTTTGATGATAAATAAAACTTAATTTAAGATTATATCTAATGGTTATTGCCAAGATTTTAGTATGGAGAATCAAGTTGCAGGCTTCACGGAAGAATGAGCACAAAGAAAATTCCAAGATGCTAATCTGTCTGACCAAAAAAGACATGGGCTAGTGCAAAAGTAAAAGATGAAGTACCGTTATAGACAAATCTCAAATGAAAAGGAATCAACCGAGTTTCTATTCATCTATCAAAATGGAGACTATATCTGACAAATGAAAAATAGTAAGCTTATAACAAACTTCATCTATTATAAGTAAACCACAATCAAGTCAAAGATCATCTATTGACAATAGACAAAGGTGGAGAAGTGAAGATCATCTATTAGTGCATTGGAAGTCATCTGGCAGAGTAAAGAAGTTTGTCTGGCGAAGCAATGGCGGTTGTATGTTCATCTAAACTTGTCTACTATCCATAACAGATATTCCAATAGACGAAGTAGTGAAGAAAATTCATCTGTGCTTCAACAGTCCATCTGTCACTTACAATAAACAACCCAACAGATGAAGCACTGAAGAAAATTCATCTGTGCTCTAACAAGTTTGTTTGTTATTTACAGCAGAAAAATCAACAGACAAAGTGCTAAAGAAATAATTCATCTATACTTTAGTAGCTCAACGACAATCCATAAGACAAAGTATTGGAAAGGATAATTCATCTATACTTTTAAGATCTATTTGTTACTCACAATAGACAACCCAACAGATGATGTGATGAAATAACTCGTCTATGGTTCTTCTGCTACTTACAATGGACCAACCAGAAGACAAAAGGACCTTGTCTGATGAATAGCTAGACAGATATTTTATCTATCATAAGTGAAGATGAGCAAAAGACAAGCCGAATCGTTGGTCTTCGTTTAGCATTAATAATGCCCTTTACATATTGATGAAAGAGTCAGTCATTGCAGCAACACCTCGACCAAAGCTTATTAAGAATCTAGAAATCATCTTCTCCAAGGTCAGCATTGCAGCCATTTCAACAGCCAAGGATTTAGCTAAAGTTAGAGAATTCAAATATGCTAATCAAAATGGTCTTCTGTCATTAATGGAGTTCACCTACCACCAATGGATGGAATTCAAAGTGTTGGTCCCATGTAATATGTAGCTCAAGAGGGGAGGGGTGAATTGAGTATATAAAAATTATAGCCAAATAAAAATTAATGAGCTAAGAAGAAGTAGTGGTGCAACACATATGTATTTTTCATATCTATTTGTTCGATCATTGTGGCCGTTTTACTTCCAAATTCAACTTCTATTAGTCATTCTTATTTCTGGCAATTATCGTGTGTGCATTATGATATGAGTGATAATATTATGCTTAATGAAGAACAAAACAAATGAAGAAACAGACACACAAATAACATAGATTTTATAGTGGTTTGGGAACCTCGTCCTTACATCTACTCTTCCAAGAGCACACACACATTATGCCTTAGGTTCCACTATATCCCATATAATGGAAATATAAAATGCTCCCAGCACTCTTCTGGATTCTAGCTCCAGGGGGCGTAATCAATGTTGCTAGCACTCTTCTGGATTCTAACTCTAGGGGGTGTAATCAATATTCCCAATACTCTTCTGGATTCTAGCTCTAGGGGCCATAAACAGTGTTCCTGATACTCTTTTGGTTTTCATGAGCTCACTAGGAAACTCACAAATTTCTAAGATCACTAGCAAACTTGTTGATTTTCCAGAGCTAAACAATAACTCAATACAGAGTGGCTTTTTTAAGCTCACCACCAACTCGCATAGCTGATTTACAATAGTCATTTTTTGCACGTTACATTGCCTCTTTTGTTAGGCTAATTTGTATAGAGTTTAGGCTCATGTGTAATGATTCTCATTGAAGCTCATTAGATATCAATACTCTAGATATATGAATAACATAGATCTTTTAGGCTCATTATCTATTAGCATAGTGGAGATTAATTATCTAGGAAAAAGCATTATCTGATTGAGAAAGATATTACTTGGTTAAGCTTTATTCTTATTTTTCTCTCAGCTTCCTTAACCTTCTTCGTTGGTACTGCACTGCCTTTATATGACTTCCAAAATTTCTTCCTGTTGGAGGTATTCTACTTTCTTTTGAATGTTGAAGATCATTTTGATTTCTTCTATTGAAAAGTTATCTTCTTCATAAACTCATTTGTACCTAGAAAGCCTGCAGTATTGTTCTTAAAGAAGATGCCTTTTCAGTTTTAGTAAATACCAGATAAAGACTTTTCTACTTGACTGGCTCTTTTACTATTTTGGAAAGACACTCATTAAGCCTAAAAGGATATAGCCTCTAAACACTTGCAACCTTTATCAAAGTATAGACTGCTTATCTTTGAATTTCTTTCTATCTTCAACTAGGCTCAATTTGTTCGATCTATTTAATAAAATCTAGTTCGAATAAGATTTTGACCAGAGAGTGCAGTCAACGATGTCTGGTATAGGTGACTCTACTCTTCATGATATGTCATATTTTTATCTGAGGACTTTATCTATTCATGTCTTGATTTTATCTCTTGTAAGTAATAGACAAAGTGATTATGAGTAGATCCATAATAGATAACTTTGACTTTGCAATTCTGTCAGAGACCGTTTCAGCATTTTACTTCATCTTCAAATTTGTCTGTTGTAAGTAACAGATGAATTATAGAAGTGCAAACGAAGTTCTTCTTCTTTATTGCTCTCAGATGATATTCTCTTAGTAGACGAAGTTTCTTTCATTAGGTGAGGTAACTTTGTCTATTGTAAGTAGCAGACTATCTTTGTGTTGCGAACAAAGTTTCTTCATAGTAGACGAAGTGACTTTCACTAGATGAAATCTTCTTTTCATCAATTGAAGTGGCTTTGTCTATTGTAAGTAGCAAATGATTCTTCTTGGTAGACAAGGCTCCATTCCTGATAGACATAATGACTTTGTTTGTTATTTGTCTATAAAATCAACAGACGAAGTTGCAAACCGTAAGCAAAGTCTTTAAAATGGTTCATCTAGTGGTTTGTCTATCGTAAGTGATAGACAAAGTTGTGGCGAGCAGATGAATCTTCTCTTTAATCATTAATATGATAAGTTGTTTGTTAGAAATAATAGACGACTCATTGAGCCATAGACAAATTATTTCTTTAATAGTTGTCTGATGGTTTGCCTTTGGCAAACAACTCTTGCAGGTGAAGATGGTAGACAACATTGTTCTTTTGCTACTGTGTCACTTCTACTTCATCTTTTATATTTTCTTTAGGGATTGCAGATAAGTTCTTTGGCCTCTTCTATTTTCAAATGAGCTTTATATGAGAGACAAATGCTTGAGTAATTCGACTCTATTTTGGCTTCTTCATTTGTTAGATTTTAGCTCTGTTTCATCTCTTGCTTTTGCAAACTGAATTTGTCTATTTGTTGTGGACAAGTGTTGATTATAAGTAGTTTATTTGACTTGTCCATGGAACAATTTGTCTGAATTTTCTTGAGGCAAATGCTATTTGACACTAAGTTTATCTGTAGATGATTTGCTTGATTGAGGCTTGAACTTCATTGCTACAGATTTACTTGATTGCTTCTTTTCAAAGTTTTAGTATTGTTCTATTTTATCATACTTGTCTTCTTTTAGTTAGTGGATTGTGCTTGCTGATGCATTCACTGTGTATATTGTCTACTCCATTTGAGTTATTTCCTTGTATGCTCATATTTGTTTCTATAATGCTTAGGAACACAATTGTTAGTACTACACACATTCACTCATATGTTATTGCTCATCATCAAATCTTGGTTGTTTGCCATTTGCACTATTTAGTTCAACACAAAGAAATTATAAATGAAGCCTCATTTGAACAAGCAGGACAACTAAGTATCAAAGAAACTATTCAATACCCTCTTGAGAGCATTTACTGAGCTGAGCTAAAACCTTTTGCGTCTTTCAAAAGTCAAGAGCCTTGCATTCAAACCTTCCTCAACTCTCTTTGAAGGCATCCAACTACATTCTAAGAAGATCATTTACTTCTTCATTTAATCTTCAAAACACTTTCCCTATGCTTATGGAAAAATATTTGTGCTTTAACTTTTGACATCAAACTATTGTAATTTTCTTAAGCTAGTATTTGAGATTAGACTCAAGAAGAGTTGTGATCATCTGAGTGTAGACAAGAGTTATTTATGCTCCCTAGAGCTGGAATCTAGAAGATTGCTAGGGGCACTATGATTACTTCCCTTAGAGCTAGAATCTAGAAGAGTGCTGGGAGCACTACTAGAACTGGAATCTAGAAAAGTGTTGGGAACATTTTCGATATGCCCTCTAGAGTTACAATCTAGAAGAGTACTAGGAGCATTATTACATTTCTACTACTGGGAATAATGAAACCCAAGACACTAAGAGAAGAGTGCTCTTGGAAGAGTGTGTTGACATGAATGCATGGTTTCAATCACAAACAAAATTTGATTAAAAATTATGTACTAATGGTTGTTATTAAGTTTTTTAGCATATAGAATCACATTGTAGGTCTTAAAGAAAAATGAGTACAGGAAACATATTTCATGGTGACAAGGCTTGAGCAAGTAAAGAAGCAAAAGATGAAGTGTTGCAATAGGCAAAGCATGAGTAAAAAGGGCTTGGTTGTTTCCATTCGTCTGTCAAAATGAAAAATCATATCTGACGGACGCAAGATAGTATGTATACAATAGATTTTATGTATCATAAGCAAGCCACAGTTATGCCAATGGTCATCTGATGAGAACAGACAAAGGCGGAAGAAGTGAAGATCCTTTTAGCAAAACAAAAATGTTATCTGCCATCAATAGACAAAGGGGAGAATAAGAATCATATGGCAAAGCAAAAACTTCGTCTATCACAGTGAGCTAATAATCATCTATTATCAATAGACAAAGTAGAAGAAGCAAGGAGCATCTAGCAGAATAAAGAATTCATCAATGATCATTTGTCGTTAACAGACAAAACGAAAATATTCCATTAGACGAAGGCGTGAAGAAAACTCGTTTTCAATCTAACACTTCATCTGTTACTTACAATAAACAAACCCAACAAATGAAGCACTGTAGCAATAAGACATCTATGCCTCTATGATGCAACAGACAAAGAAATTGAACAGTTGATTCATCTGATAGCAATAAAAAGAGTGATTCGTCTGTCACTTATGAAAGATAAAGACAAAGGAACTTTGTCTTATGGACAGCTGGACAGATACTTCATCTATCATAAGTAAAAGATGAGCAACGGTCAGAACAAATCGATGGTCTTCACTCAACATTAATAATGATCTTTCTATGTTATTAAAAGAGGCAACCATTGCAGTAATACCTTGACCAAAGCTTATTAAGAAATCAAAAATCATCTTCTCCAAGGTCGGTATTGCAAGCATTCCAACATACGAGGAATAAGCAGAAGTCAGAGAATTCAAAATACACCAATCAGAACATCCTCTATTATTAATGGAGCTCACCTACCACCGACAACTAGAATTCAAAGCAGCTATAAATGAAGTATCATTGGAGCTGGAGAAAAATCAAGAATTAAGAAAATCATTCAAAAACCTCTTAAGAGCATTTACTGATCTGAGCTAGAACTCCTGCAATACTTCAAGAGTCAAGAGTCTTACAATCAAACCTTCCTCAACTTTCTTTGAAGGCTCTCAACTACCTTTGGGAAGATCATTAACTTCTACATTCAACTTTTAGAAACTTCCCCTATGCTTACTGAGAAAATCCTATGCTTAAACTTCTGATATTCATTTCTTCTAAAGTTCCTTGACCTAGTGGTGGAGACTAGACTCAAGAAGAGATGTGACTATCTGAGTGCAGACAAGAGCTAACTCTTCACAACCCCTAATGCTAGAATCTAAAAGAGTGTCGAGGAAACTTGTTTATGCCCCCTGGGGCTGAAATTCAGAAGAGTGTTAGGGACACTTGTTTATGCCCCATAAAGCTGAAATCTAGAAGAGTGTCAGGGATACTATTATATTTTTGCTATTGAGAATAGTGAAAACTAAGACACTAAGAGAAAAGTGCTCTTGGAAGAGTGAAGTAGAGTATTTACTTGAATCACTATGAAAATTATTGCATCTTATTTCTTTTGTACATTTGTTGATCGAGTGATTGATTACTAGAGGGAAGTGTGATCCTAAAAGGGTTTGAGAAATATTTTTCAAGTACCCAATTCACTCCTCCCCTCTTGGATTTTATCTAACCTTTGGGACCAACAAGTGGTATTAGAGCAGACTATATAAACACTTGTAGTAATCCAATGGCAAACCCATCATCCTCATTATAAATATTCGCTGAGGGCCAATCATCTTCCTGGCCACCCCTATTCAATGGAACTTACTTAACTTATTAGAAGTTAAGGATGAAGCAATTTATTATAGCCAACGATATGGAATTTTGAAGGGCTATTAAAGTCGAAATCATTGTTCCCACTATTGAAGAGATGCATGGAACAAAGAGGAAGCCACCTCAGTCCAAAATAATGCAAAGGCTATGAACTCTTTATTTTGTGGATTATCCTTAGCTAAATTTGTTAGAGTATCCTCTTGCACTACTGCAAATGATATATGGGATAAATTAGTGTCTATTTATGAAGGTTTCTCACAAGTTAAGGAAACCAGAAGAAATATATTGATAGAAGAACTTGAAATTTTTAGGATAAAGGAAAGAGAAAGTATATCTGAAATGTATGCTCATTTTTCTAAAGTTACTAATGCTTTGAAAAGTTTGAAAAAATAAGTCACAAATTCTGAACAAGTGATGAAGATACTAAGGGTAATGCCAAAATTGTGAAACCAAAAGATTATAGTAATAGACGAAGCAAAGGATTTAAATACTCTTCTGGTAGATGACCTTATCAGCTTATTGATATCACATGAGCTGATTAAGATCAAAATGGAGGAGCTAGCAAAACAAAAGAAAAGCATTGCTCTCAAAGTAACCAAAGAAAGTAGTAGTGATCCGACATTACAATCTGAAGATGATATGGCCATGTTGGTCAGAAATTTTAAAAAGTTTGCAAGAAGCAGCAAAGGCAGCTAATCAAGGAGATAACCTAGACAACAAAAGAAAATGACTGAAAGAAAGAAGGATCTCCCTACATGCTATAGATGTAGAGTGATCAGACACATATCTTCTGAATGTCCTAATGAAGAAAGAGTAAATATGAATGAGAAGGATGACAGAAAAGAAAAAAATACTTCAAGAAGTCCTCAAGAAACCAAGCCAGAGTAATGTATGTAAAGGATGAAGAATCATCAAGAATCAACTCAAGTGAGAAAGGTGACAACGAAGTTGGACACCTCATAAAAATACGTTGCATGGCCTAGATGGAAAATGAATCAAAAGATCAAATCACCTTCAAAAAGTAGTGCACAATAGAGCTAGAGATAGAGGTAAACTCATATTACTCTCACAGTTCTGACTCTTCAAGTTCAAATAGCACTTGTGACAAATGCAAAAGCCTTGATAAGTTACAATAATCATATAACTCTCTCTTTAGTGAGTTTGAATCACTTGGCCAAAAACTTACTCAAAAGAAAAGACACTTTAATAGAACATTCAAAGTAAATTCTATTTTGGTAGAAAGAAATTAATCTCTACAAAAGGAGGTTGGAGATCCAAAGAAAGATATAGAATTATTAAACAATATGCTAAGTAAATTCTCCGATCCAAGAGAGTCTGTGACCAAATTTATAAGAATGATCGGTCAAACCAATGAAAAAGGACTTGGTTGTGAATAGTCAGATGATGAAAATTTACAAAATTTATTGTATGGTCCAAGAGAGTGAACCTCACAGAAGAAAGGAAAATTTGTCCAAATATTAAAAGGTTTATGAATTATTCTTGGATAAAGAAACCAGTGGAATATATCGCATCTAGCAAAGTCCCAAATATTTGTTATTTCTGCAAAAGATTTGGACATAAGCTGTATAATTGTTATGCTAAAAAGATGCAAGCAAAAGGTGCTAAGATGAAATGAAAATGCAAGAAATGAGTACATAATTATACCACATAATTTTCCACTAACATCATTGGACCCAATACGTAGGTACCAACAAAGTAAGAAGAAAAGTTACTTTGAATGCAGGTAAGTCTCAAAGCTATATCTAGAAATGCATGGTTCATGGATAGTGGCTGTTTGAGACATATAACTAGAAACAAAAAGATGTTCAAAGAATTAAAGCCAATGGATGCAAGAATAGTAGCACTCAATAATAATGATAAAGGTCTTATCAAGGAAATAGGTAAAGTTTATGGTTTATTCAATACATGCATAGAGGATGTATTATATATAGAAGGACTCAAACACAATCTGCTAAGCATCAGTCAATTATGTAACAAGGGTCACAAAGTTGTGTTTGAACCATCTACACATAATATAATCAATATAGACAATAATCTATTATTTAGCAAAAAAATGCATGAAAATATTTATCTAGTACAATTGGAAGATATAGTTGAAAAATACTTAATTGCAGTCAAGTATGATCCATAGGTATGGCACAAGAGGATGGGACATATTAATATATCAAATATCAAATCTTTGTGGAAAAAGGATCTCGTGATTGGTTTACCAAAATTAAACTATGACAAAACTCAAATATGCAAATCCTGTCAATTGTCAAAACAAATCAAAGTATCCTTCCATCCTAAAAGTGGAGTATCTACATCCAAACCTCTAGAATTATTGTATATAGATTTATTTGGACCATGAGATATAGTCACACTTGGAGAAAAAAGATACATATATGTGATAATGGATAACTCCTCTAGATTTACATAGGCAATTCTCTTGACTAGCAAAGACGAGGCATTTTTAATATTTTATACTTTTTGAAAGCTAGGCCAAAGTTTGAAACAAATATCTATTGTATCCATCCATAGTAATCATGGTGGTGAATTCGAGAACAAAATATTTATTGATTTTTGTGATGAAGCAGGAATTCACCATAGTTTCTCATCCCCTAGAACTCCTTAACAAAATGGAGTTATAGAAAGAAAGAATTGAATAATGCAGGAAATGGCAAGAACCATGCTGAATGAAAGTAAATTATTCAAAAGATTTTGGGGAGAAGTAGTTAGTACTGCTTGCCATGTGCCGAACAGGGTCACCATAAGAGTAATCTTAAAGAAAACTCCATTTGAGCTTTGAAAAGGAAGAAAACCAAAAATCTTATATTTCCATCCCTTTGGATGCTTATGCTATGTGCTGAACAATGGAAAAGATAACCTTGAAAAGTTTGATCCAAAGAGTGATGAAGTTATCTTTCTTAGTTACTCTTCCAACAGTAGAGCATTTAGAGTCTACATTGAGAAAACACAAGTTGTAGAAGAGTCTATACATGTTAAATTTGATAAAACAAATATAACCCTAAGAAAGAAGTGTAATAGTGATGTAGATGAAGCTATAACAAATACGAAGAAGCTTAAATTGAAGGATCAAGAAAATGACACCAATGACAAAGATGTACAAAGTTTAGAAAATGAAGAGGAAGTAGGAGTAGATAATGTTCCTTATAAACCTTCTGCTGATTTGAGATTTGTCACTGGTCATCCTAAAAAGCAAATTATAGGAAATGTATATGATGGTGTAAAAACAAGAAGATCTATGCAAAATGTCTGTGGTCATTATGCCTTCATATCTATAATAGAATCAATTAACATTTATCAAGCTTTGAATGATGAAAATTGAATTATAGCAATGCAAGATGAGCTTAATTAATTTGAAAGGAATAAAGCATGGGAACTAGTTCCAAAACCAAAGAATGTTAATGTAATCAGAACTAAATGCATATTTAGAAACAAACTGGATGAAAGTGAGTTAGTTGCAAGAAACAAAGCATGATTAGTTGCTAAGGGGTACTCTTAAGAAGAAGAAATTGACTTTGAAGAATCATATGCCCTTCTAGCTAGATTAGAAGCCATTAGAATGCTACTTGCTTTTGTATCTCATAATGACTTTAAGTTATTTCGAATGGATGTAAAGAGTATATTTCTAAATGGATATTTAAGTGAAAAAGTGCATGTAAAATAACCTCCTAGTTTTCAAAATGATGATCACCCCAATCATGTCTATAAGTTCACTAAGGCACATATGGTTTAAGACAAGTTGCAAGAGCTTGGTATGAAAGGTTGAACAAATTCTTAAGTGATCATAAATTCAAGAGAGGAAAGGTTGACACTACTCTA
>JAYJMB010002832.1:4345-14821 GCA_036873735.1 Pouteria campechiana
TTCTCCCCCCCCCCCCCCCCCCCCTTCAATCTCTTTTCCTTTTATTTTTGTTTATTTTCTGTTATTAACGCATGGGATGGCCTGATTCTGAATTAGATTAGACGAACTCAATCTCTCAAATGCAAGGCCACAAATGCTTATGGTGGTCGTTCTCAAGAAACTATGATTGAGGTATTTTTTAGAGTTGGCTGCAGTTTAATTTGCAAATTACAAGGGAATTTTGTTTAGCTGTAAGAAATGTTTTATTTTGACTCTGTAAAAGTTTTACTCCTTTCTCCTTTTTTTTTTTAATATAATTCTAATGCACCCTTCATATTTTAAAAGATTATGTATGGCCATATTACAGGTTTAGATATATTGACTTGGAAGGACAAGAGTGACTCCATTAATTGAATACTCCTAAATCTAAAGTGAAAAGGAAAAAAAAAGGGCTTTTTTTTTTATATGTCAAAAGGATGATGATACAAGAGTGAAAAAAATAACAGATGGCATATGGTTTGACTTTTGCATGAACCACATATCCATGTTATAGGATTTACCAGTGGGCAACGAGGGAGAAAATTAATAAATTTGTGAGACAAAATCAGAAATGATAAAGGGAAGGGGAACAAAAGAGGCCTACGACAAAGCATTCCACCAATGTGGTTTATCTATGTGCTGCCAACGTGGTTTAAAGTGGCCAATATGGTTTATCTATGTGCCACCAACATAGTTTACAGTGGCCAATGTTATTCTACAATCTACATGCCAATATCCCATTTGTTTTGCACTCTTTGTTTTGACAGCAAAATAGCTCATGACACTACTGTGAACACTGAGTTCATAACTTCATATATAAATTTTCCATTAGGGTGTGTTTGGTTTGAAGTAAAAGACATGTAAAACAGGAAGAAAAAATAAAATGGGCGTATATGAAGAGGTGATGGTGTTATTGTAATAAAAGCAATGTTAGTTATAAAGTGAATACAAATGAAATAGATAGGCTTTTTTGGAAAAAAAAAATAATGATGTGGAAAAAATATAGTAGTTATAGGTAGTTAAATATCATATC
Organism: Pouteria campechiana; assembly: GCA_036873735.1. Lineage (NCBI taxonomy): Eukaryota > Viridiplantae > Streptophyta > Magnoliopsida > Ericales > Sapotaceae > Pouteria > Pouteria campechiana. The sequence continues at coordinate 5,397 of JAYJMB010002832.1, forward strand.
AGTATGAGAAGAGAGAAAATGGACCTTTTTTTTTTAATATATGTTATAATGTGGAAAAAATATAATAATTATAGGTAGTTAGAGATAGTTAAATATTACATCAGTATGTTGAAGAGATAAGAAAAATGGGCTTTTACCATAAAGGAACTTTTACCCCCTTTTTCACCTCAAAACAAATGCACTCTTGATGTCAAACAAATTGGAATTCCTTGAGTTGGTAGACTAGACTCTAATTCTATTGAAGAAATAGCCATCTCAAAAAAGAATTAAATTGAAATTTTCTGGTAATAAAGGTTGATATGTGAGGGCACTTTTCCTAGGGAACAAAGCAACATGAATGATCATGAATTGGTTTGGTGATGGATGATCTTAAATTGGTTAGAGACTATATATCTTGATTTTGTTTAGAATGGTAATAACAAAGAAGCCGGTAGTTATTTGGATTGTTATCATTGCAAAATTGGAATATTTTGCCATTGTTAAGAATAACGACTGTGATCTTTAACTCTTTGTTTTCTTACATTGTGGTAAATGCAATTAACATTTTGTTCTTGATTTCTTTTTCCATGTTGTCATCTTGCTTTTAGAGTTATAACAATAAACATTGGAAAGTTCTTGAAATGTAATTTTGAAGGAATGAATTTTAATTAGATGTAAACAAGGGCATCTAATAAGTCAACATTTTTTTTTAAAATATTTTTGGGATATTAGGAAGAGATGCCACGGATATCTGAAACCAGCCCTGTGAAACTTTCTCCTGGCCAACCCTTTCCACTCGGGGCCTCACAGTTGGAGAATGGGATCAATTTTGCTATTTTCTCACAACATGCTTCATCTGTGATGCTCTGTCTGTCAGTTCCTGAGAGGTGAGCATATTCTGTCTATTTCTTTTAAGTGTTGATGCTAGCTGTGTGCATGAGAATGAAAATTTTAGTTTGCACTGCACTATTTACATGTCAAATTGTCAATGATCACACTGTTCTGAATTTTTTTTTCCCCGCTGGTAGTTTACATAGAGCATGCATATTCTATGTATGACCTTAACTTGAGACTTACACAGAATAGGACATTCAGGTAAACAAGAGGAAAGGAATTATTTATAACCTGCTCTTTAAACTGTTAAGAAATGGCATGTGCATGCACATGAAAAAAAACGTGACAAGCATTTATTTATTTATTTCCAAATATGAACTGTATTCCCTTGCTGAGAGGGTTGTTTTGTTTTGGAGAACTGAGGGCATTCAGTTATATTCTTACTCTCATTTGTACTTGTGAGACAAACCTAAGATACAAATCAGGCTGCAGATTCCTTTTTCTAGATCTTGGACTTCTGTTAAATGTTACATAACCAGTGTCAGACTCTGACATGTCCTCTGCAAATTGGCAGAACAGTTGACAGATAAAAACCCCAAGAGTAGGCATCAGCAATTCAGAAGTATTGTCAACTTCTGTTCATTTTTTTTAAAATTATTTTTTCCTTTCGTAACTTGGAGATCTAGCCCCTGGATGGCATGCTTCTTTCTTTGCCTTTTTAATTTTTTTTTAAAATAAGAAATTCCAAAGGCTTTCTTATTTGGTTCCAATTACCTTTGATGTCTGCTTAGCTGGGATTTTTTTTTCTTTTTTTCTTTTCCCCCCTTATTCTCTCTCTCATTTTTTTACAAAAATACAACCATTAAGATGAATGTCATCTTCTATTTTTTTCCCTCTCTTTCTTTCTTTCTTTCTTTCATGCATGCTTCTTGGTACTCTTGAGTGTTGAGTTAAATGTTAATTTGAAGCGAGATATTTATTGCACACATTGGATCTGTTTCAAAGTCATTCAAGATCCATATTTTCAAGTTTCCACCATGGATTCAACAAAAAATTCATGGCAGTCAAGTCTTCAATGGTATACATTCATAAAAAGGAGTGAATTGCCTGTTAATAATTCTTTATGCTGTCCTATTAACAATCATTGTCAGACTGGTATTATGGAGCCCAGCGGTGTAGCAGGATTCACTTAGCTGACATTGGTTATTGGCACAATGCTCTTATACTAATGATGAATTGTAAGCATTCTGTGCAAATATAGGACTCCTTTTCCCACACAAAACTTCCATGATAGCATTCTTGAGCTCTTGTCTTCTGTGGCAAGTATGGTTTCCATGGAAAGATTACACAGCCCAAGCCATCTCCTCAACTAACAAATGCAGTGCTGCTGGATGCCTCAACTTCTGCAAGGCTGGTTTTTGTCATCCTCACTGGACCCCCTTTGCGATAGTTCATGCTTGCATTTAAACTGGCTCCTTATTTATGTGGAAGCTGATGTTGGTGTACAGTTGTTTGACAAGAATTCATTTTGTCGTAAGCTGTTTGACAATATCTTCTCCAATTATGGTGGATTCACAGTTTCTTCTTCTGGTAGAGTCTTAGGCCTATGCTTCAACAAGTCCATGGAAACTGTCTTAATTGGGATTGTATGATGTAAACGCTAATCTTGTCTGCTAAGCTGGAACAACAACATAATTCATTTTCTTGCTTAAATCAAATCCACCATTTTAGTCAAAGCTGTGGTCATCACGGTAGAAGCCTGCAAAAAAAAAAGGGGTTTTAATGTTTCGTCTATTTTTGAGAGGACATGCCCTCCAGGTCAGATTCCTCTTGTGCAAACATTTGAAGAGAGAGGAAAGGTGCTGCCGTGCACTTGTGAACCTGATGATATTGCATTTCTGTTTAATGGGATGTTCTATGCAAATGAGTTTAAAAGATCTTGAAATGTCAAATTATATTTCTGAACCTTATAATTTTGGTCACTCACTATTATTTGATATCTAGGGGTGAAATTCAGGATGTGGATGCTGCAATGATGGAGATAAAGTTGAATCCAAAGATTAACAAAACAGGGGACATATGGCATGTCTGTGTGGAGGTAAGCACAGTATATTCTTTGGAGGTTCTAGTGTTAGCTAGGATGTCTTTGTTGATATCCATGAATATTTTCCACCATGCTGTGTGTAGTTGATTTGGAATTTTGATAAGGTTAAATTTCCTATTTAAGATGCATCAATAGAATAAGATAAGTCTAAGTAAATATTCCAGAGCAATTTGCATTTCCTTTTAAGCTGTAAGGACCTCAAGACATATAATTAGTGGTTTAAAAAACTTGTGGGAAAAATTTTGGTACTGCATCATATGTATTTTATGAGTGATAAAGTGCATTAAGTGTGGTCCATTAACTGCATATTTTTGGTATAAAGTGTGTGTCCTTTGATGCTAGTAGGGAGCAGTTAAGTTGTTTTCAGTTTCATATCAGGGGATGGTTGCTAGGCGCAAGTTCCTTCTCATGTTTTAGGAGATAATTTACTTGTGAAAGCCACTTCATGAAGAAATATCCTTAGTAAAAAGACAAGCTTGTCCACTGCTTCGGTTTCAAAGGTGATGTAAACAGTTTAAGCATCCCAACTACAAAAGCTCATGTCATTTACAAAGTGCAAAATCTTTTGATTGCTGAGCATTGTTCTTTTCCAGTGGTTGACTGAATATGCTAATTTCTCTTTAAATGAAAGATTTCATTGGGGGTCTATTTGCATAGTGCGAAAAGTAAAAAAGTTTACTTTGTTAAATGAATTTAGTAGGAAAGAAAATGATATTAATGAAATGGTGAATAAAGACAAAACTCGATGGACCTTTTGGTGGAGAAAATAGGATTGACGATGAAAATATAGGTTCTAATGCGGAAAATATAGGGTTGCTAGGTTTGGTGAGTATCACATCAATTTCCTTCCCTGTTATTTCAGACCGTCCTACTTTCCTAACATGCCCTACGTGGTTTGCAAACTCTTGAGGCATGTTTCATAGACCTATACTATGGCAATTTTTATAAATCAAATTAAAGTCGTGCCTGAAAATTAATGCAACAATCATATGGCTCAAGGCATCATCACCATCTTTGACACAAAAGCTCTTCTAACTAACTGGGAAAATAAAAATTATTATCTTAAAGCAACTTGATCTGCAAAAACTATTCTATGAATTATTAGCAATTATTTATTCTTCCTTTATGGCATATTATATCTAGAATGTCTCATTTTAATTTGCAGTGTTTTCATTATAGTTTGATTGCTGTACATTAGAGATTAGACACTCGGGAGTTACTTTAAGGGTTTCCTTTTTTCTTTTCCTCACTTTTTTTTTGTGTTTATAAAGTGCAAATTGCTGAAATTTTGCAAGCATGCCAACAGAGTTTAGTCTGATTTATTTTAGTTGTGGTTTTAGATTTTCCTCTGATTAGCTTTTTTTTTCCTTTCATTTTTATGTGGAGTGGTAAAATTGTTTCTGTGAAATACAGGATTTGCCTCAATCAGGTGTTCTATATGCTTATCGTATCGATGGTCCTCAAGGATGGCAACAAGGGGATCGATTTGACAGCAGTGTCATCCTTTTAGATCCTTATGCTAAGCTTGTTGATGGTCGCAGAGTTTTTGGAGATACTGGTCACAAGATGTCTAAGTTTCTGGGAACTTATGATTTTACTGCCTTGCCTTTTGACTGGGGAGCCAATTACAAGTTTCCAAATATACCTGAGGTAAACCTTCCTAGCTACTTGAGCAAATGTACCGTCTTTATCAATTCTGACGGTGAATGTGATCTGTCCTTTTCTCTTGATGTGCATGCAGAAGGATCTTGTTATATATGAAATGAACGTCCGTGCTTTTACAGCTGATGAATCAAGTGGACTTGATCCAAATATTCGTGGCAGCTTTCTTGGTGTAATTGAGAAGGTAGGCATATTCTATTAAGGTAATTGTGGTTATGTATTTATGTTGAATAAAAGCCTGCACCAGCTACCAACTATGATGTTCTTTATGCACATCTCTTGGTAACCATGCTATGCTTTTGGTTTGTAGTAGGATTTGAAAAAACTATTCTTCATAAACAAGTTTGAAAAACTGGATGATAAGTAATTGATCTTGCTTCTAATAAGTTATTTCATTTTAGTTTTATTATTTGGATCTATTAGATGCTATTCAAATTGTATCAAAGCATGGGTGTGTCATGTTATTTTGTCACCATTTTCATTTCTTTCGATCTTTCTTTCTCTTTTTTTTTTCAAAGAGTAAAAGTTGCCATGAGATAAAGGGATTTCGCAGTTGATTTTGTCACCATTTTAATTTTATTTTTAAGTTGCCATGAGATGTATAGAGAGAATTCTCATTTTTCCCTAAATGCATACATCAGTTGACCTATGTCATTCATAATATTGATTTGCATATATTTATTATTATTATTTTCTTCAGTCACTTCATGCTTACTCTTGCGAAGTTGGCTGCATGGAGGGTCTCAAACTAAATCGATTTATTGAAACTTAAAAAAATGGTATTGGCCTGTTGAGAAATATGCTTTATATTTTGTGTGTGCTAGATCCCTCATTTATTGGAGCTTGGCATTAATGCTGTGGAACTGTTACCAGTTTTTGAGTTTGATGAATTTGAGTTCCAACGGCGTCCGAATTCCAGGGACCACATGGTAAGAGGATCTTTTTTCTTCTCCTTGACTTATTTAAAAGGTCATATCAAATGGTCATCATTCGTCAATTAAAGTTTATCTCTTATTCTTCTGGACCACTATTCGAACAGCTCATTTCCTTCTGGAGAAACTTCCCCACTGTTGCTTGTTCTATGCTTTTGTTGGTTCTAGGCTGTTTTAGGAATATTGGTATTGATAGCTTTATCAGTTTTCTGAACTATTTGAATGGAGCTTTTACTTATGTGGGAATCTCTTTCTCTCTCTCTCTCTATACTGGAATGCTACAAATTCCAAGATCAATACATGGGGTTATTCAACTGTAAATTTCTTTGCTCCCATGAGCCGCTATGCTAGTTCTGGCGGAGGACCTGTGGCTGCTGCCCAAGAGTTCAAACAAATGGTGAAGGCCTTGCATTATGCTGGAATTGAGGTATTGTAAATCTTCTGCTGTGACCCAAGTCAACCTTTGTTCTTTTTGAGGAATGATAGTATAATGGGAAAGACAAAAATGGAAGAATGAAGTGGTTATTCTACTGTTAAATTGTGAACATGTGAGTATGTTTGCAATTAAAGTTGCAATCTTTTCACTTCATATGTCATTTTTTATTTACCTTCTTCTCCCATTAGGAATATATGCCATTAAGATTCATTGGTCTGCTCCAAATATCATGGATTCTCTTAATTAGTAGAGATGGTACTAGATACTGTGGAACAATATGATATTTGGTGTGACTAAATGCATCACCCTTTTTTTTTATTTCTTCATGATTTTGCTCAAACTTGTTTGGAAAAACAATTCTATTGGCACAGGTCATCTTGGATGTGGTCTATAACCATACTAACGAAGGTGATGACAAGCATCCTTATACCACTTCTTTTCGTGGCATAGATAACAAGGTAATTTCTGCCATGCTGCTTACTTGAATACTCCAAGAAGGCAATAAGTTTAAGTGGACCATCAACTGAATTCTGTCACATGTTGTGTTACTAGAGACTGACCAGCCTGTTTTGGCACTGAACTTTTTGTTCCTTATTCGTTTAATTATTTATATGGTCCTCGGTTCCATATATTTCATTTTGCGTATTTGAGAACTTACTTAGGTACTTTTCTTATTCATGTGTTCTTTTGCTGATTTATAAGCCTTTTCATGTCAATATATTTTCAGGTTTATTACATGCTCGATCTCAACAACAATCCTCAAATTCTTAACTTCTCAGGCTGTGGTAATCCTCCTCAATTCATCTGACCTCCATTATGACATCCTTTTAGGCAATTCCTGTAGCATTTTTTTCATTAGGCTTTATATTGTCTTGTCTTTGCTCATATCTGTTCCATCAAAATTCTTCATTACATGTTTCATTTTGAAGTTCCTGATTTGCGACGAATGAAATCTGTTTGGAGAATATTTGATGAATTATATTCGGAAGCACCTCAATATTAGAACTGTTAACACTGATTGTCTGTTTATTGCCTCTTGAAGTAGCTGGCAGTGAAATTGTTGAACATGCTGCTACACCACTGCCACTGTCCAATAAAGGGGATCTGTATGGCACTTTTTACTTGAATTTGCCACACGTTGTATTTATGTGAGGGACTGTTTGCATAGGAGTAATGTGCTGATTAAATTGGTAATGGCAGCATATTATGTCAGCAGAAGTGGAAAAGATATCAATGTGGTGAAGGAATAACGATAAAATAAGGGAATTGAATAAAGACAACTAATGATTGTAGAAAATAGAGGCTTGATGATGGGGGAAAAGGGCTTAACCATGAAAAAGAGAGCAGAATAAAGAGTGTTTGGGTTGTTTAGATGGGAGTAAAAAATAGCTAAAGTTTTTATCAAGTAAATTTACTCCCTTACCCTTTGTAAGCATGTTTAACAGCCCCTCAAACACAATGTGCCAGAAATTCATCTTGGACAATGAAAGGGATGCACTCATGAAGAATCACATGAGTGGGAAACATTCTGATATGTCGAGATCTTTTGTAGTGGATACCATGTGATAGATTGAGATTTCTACAAGAATATTATTAGGAGAACATGCCAGCATGTTTACAATACTTCCCTGACCAGTCAATAAACTTTATCATCTTTACTTTCTGCTATACAGCCTATACTGCTTTAGATGTTATGTTTTGCATGTCAGGATTGGCAATTAAGTCATTGCAAATGTTCTTCTTACCATCTAATGTTCTCAAACTAAGCAGAAGAATGAATCATAATGGGATGTATTTATCTTCTACTTGGTTCTTTTATGCTTGATGCAACATACATATTCAATTTACATGGGCATGTTCTAATGGCATTCTAAGTTCTAACTTGCTATCACTCTTACGTTTTTTAGGGGTTCTAAGTTTTGTTTTATTGTTATTTTATTTTATTTTATTTTATTTTATGCACCCAGGTAACACATTAAACTGCAACCACCCAGTGGTCATGGAACTCATTCTTGATAGTTTGAGACACTGGTATGGATATTTAATGGTTTGCAAGGAGTTGCACCTTTATTCATTATATATATACATATGTACATATGAATGTAAATGGATATGTATATGCCTGTGCATGTGCATTGTGTAGACCCTGAAATCGTCTCTTCATTTTAATTACTCTTTTGCTACTTGACTTTGACATTATATTGTTAGGAGACACGATATCCATTCTTTCCAGCAACCTTGGCATCATTTATTTAGTCAATATCTTACAATTATCTTGACAGCATACAAACATTGCATGCAAGTGGGCCTTGATCCAAATCACTGGTTTTCAACCATTCCTCATCCTGATACATCTAATAAATCCTAGATTCTAATATTCTTGATGCTTGCTGAAATTTAGCGTGTTATTTTCATAATATCTTAGGGTATTGGAGTATCATGTAGATGGATTTCGCTTTGATCTTGCAAGTGTTCTTTGTCGAGGAACTGATGGATCTCCACTTAATGTGCCTCCACTTATTAAGGTAATATGTTTCTACCACTCATGAGTCATGTCATAATCTAATTAAGTATGGCCATCCCAAATTTTTCAAAAAAAAAAAAAAAAAAGAGCTTAAAATCAAGTTTGATCAAATTTCAGAGAATTAATTACAAACCGGAAAATTATTTAAATATAGCTTTCCTTATTGAGTTCTTTGACGTGAATACTTTTACGTTCTGTTGCTTTTCCTTCCTAGACTCTCAGTAGTTACTTAATTTAATAGAATCCATGATTTCTTTGTTGAAAATTTTTTAGAACATGTTTGATTCATGTAACAGGTTTATGTGTAAACAATTGTCCTTCTCTTTTTTTTTTATGTGACATTTACCTTCTCTACAGCTTTACCTACTCCTAATGACTACTTTTTTCAAATGATTATTTGTATTTCCCATCAACAATCATAACTTTCTTCATCATCAACCCTATCTATTTTGTCTTTATTCACTTTATGATTAACATCATCTTTTACATATTTTACACCCCTTTTTAACATCTTACCTCTTTTATATGCTTGTTTACATCAATTTAAACACCCCCTTATAGAAAAATATGGCGTTCCATCCATTGAATCATAATTCTTGTTAGCTAGTATTGGTTATAATGGTTGAAAGTGCAAGTACATCCAATCCAAATAATCTTTGTTTCAGTTAGCAAGCTGTAGACGGTAATATACTTATGCAATCATAGTTATTATGATTGCAGGAGTCAATATGATCTTTCTATATTGGTATTGGTAGAGATTGTGAAGGTTTCTATGGCAATCAATGTTAGAGGATCTTGATGTTGTCTTATGACATTGGGACCTGCTTATGTTCAGGCATATTCTTATTCAACCATAAATGGATCCTAGCAGCCAAAGGTTATGGCCATTTGTGGTTTTGACATGCCGTATGATTGGATTCCATTTAGAGGAAAAATTTTCCTTCTTTTTTTTTT
>JAYJMB010002833.1:0-14821 GCA_036873735.1 Pouteria campechiana
TACGACAGCACACCATAGACACCTTTAGCAGTTGTAAAATTTTACTTCAGAAAATCTGAATATAAGGCTGAACTCCATTTTAGACTATCTAAAACATAACTTCCCCCTCTGAAGCCTTTCAGCACTAGTTGAAGCATTTTCAGAACATCTAAAGTTACAACTTCAGAACATCTGAAATCCAAAAACCACTCTGTAAGTTGATGAAACACCTCCAAAACATTTGAAATTTTATGTCTAAGCTCTGAAACCCTATTTTAGATCAGACAATTCGAATTTTTGCTTCTTTTAAATCATCTTATATACACTTTTGAATTGATGCTATTCCATTCCCATTTCAAGCAGACCTTTCACCCTTCTGAAAACCCTTCCAAAACCCTTGCTATCTCAAAACCCTAAACCCAACTATTGCAGATGGCTAGAACCAAGGGAGGAAGCAAGTCAATAGGCTCTGCATTAATAAAGTTTGGAAGAAGAAGAAGAAGGAGAAAGGAAGTAACTGAGGAAGAGACTTCGACCAAAACGTTGAGAAAACTCAAAGACAACACTCATTAGGTAATATTTAACAACAAGTTTTCTTCCTTAGAGAAATATCAAAAATACTTTGAGAATAAGAGAATAGTTAAGGCAATAGTTTTCAATTTTAATATATTTAGAGTATATGGACTAAACTTGGAAGTAACATAGTGGTTGCAATACCAAGGATGGGAGACATTTTTGAGTTACCATGATGTTTGCTATACAAGGCTAGTGCAAGCACTAATCAGTAACTACAATGCTAGCACTAAGAAGTCTTGGATAGGTAGGGTAGAAGTAGATTTGTCTTTGGAAAATCTTGAGAAATTTTCATCCAGCTTGAAGTAGAGAAGGAAGAAAGGGATTGGCCTAAGTCTAGGGAACTCTTGTTCACAAAGCTGGCAGGAGTTGAGATAGGAGAAAAGAAGAATTATTTACATGCCATCAACCTTGACTTAATTTGAAGTTAGCCCATATCTTAGTTATTAACAATATTCATCTAAAGATAGGCAGCTCAGATCAAATTTCTGAAAAAAGAGGCCAAGATTCTATGGGCACTAAAGAATCAGAGGAAGATTGACATGGCCCAAATAACTTCAAATCATCTATACATAGTAAAAGCAAATTCAAGATTCCCACTACCATATGGGATGGTACTTTCAAATGTCTTGAAAGAAGCTCAAGTGGATATAACTAAAGAAGATGGAGAACCACCCAAGACAACTGACTCAATTAGCCAACTAATAGTAAAGAAGATAGGATTCAAGCAAAGTGTAGAAGGTTAAATTTTTGTAAAGCTAAGAAAGGCAGAACTAATAAAGAGGATAAGAGCTAAAGAAGAAAGAGAAGAAGAAGAAGAAGAAGAAAAAGAAGAAGAGAGGAATCCATAATAAGAGAAGAGGATTTAGCAACCTCACCATTTCAAGCACATCCCTCCACTTGTCCCTCACTCTCCAAATCCAAACAACCTACCACCACCCAAATAGCCTCCCTCAGCCTATGAAAAATTCAAACCTCCCACAAAGCCAACTAGAGTCCATGTACACTAGGATAGAAAACTTACAAACTACTATCTCAGCCCTCCACTTTAGGGTAGACAAAATTAAGGAATCAGTGCATTACAAGCTAGATGCATTGTATTGGGTCCCGAACGATGGCTTAACCTAAGAGGGGAGGGGTGAATTGGGTTTATAAAAATTATTTGCTTAACCCCTTATTGGATTAATTCCCTCTTTTTGTGCTTACCTGTCATACAATATGGGATAAATAATAAAGCAATAATGTGCAAGGAAAGTAAAGCAATCACATAAATAACACACACAATATTTTTATAGTGGTTCGGGCAACTCTCCCTATATCCAATCTTCTAAGAGCACACTCTCCTTGTGCCTTGGGTTCCATTATATCCCATATAATAGAAATACAATAGTGTTCCCAGTACTCTTCTAGATTCCAGCTCTAGGGGGCATAAACAAGCATTTCTAACACTCTTTTGGATTCCAGCTCTAGGGGGCATAAGTATTGTGGTTTTTCTAATCTCACCACCAACTCACTGGTTTTTAGATTAGCTAGAAAAATAATACACTTTTATAAAGTGTTACAATGAAGTACAGGAGAAGATGTGATCCTTTAGTAGCTCTAAGAAATATGGAAAGATCTTCCCATAATGTAGAGATGATGACCATTAAGAATGTGAAGGTTGAAGCTCAAGAATAGATAACTGAAGGTTTAAGCTCTTGGACATGGGTGGAAGGATTTGCATAAGGTTAAGCACATTTAAAAGGTATTCCTTCACCACCTTTGAATCATCCCACCTATTCTCCTTAAATAGCTCTCTTGAAAACTTGACCGTTGGAGGAAGATGATCTTTTTTGAATGCAAAGATGAAGGTAGATGAGCAGGAAATAAATGTAGAAGACCATTTTGATAATCTCCCATTTGAAATGTCATCTTTTAATTAATTCTCATCTGCTTAGAGTCATTTTGCATTGCTAACCTTGACATAGAATAAGGTGAATAATTGGTTCAGGTAACTGACAAATGTGGAGATACTACAGCTTTAACTTAATTCATAGTTTTGGAAAGAAGACAGCAAATTCTGAGAAACTCAGTCGCTCCACATTGTCCGGAGCTTAATTGCATTTTTTTGAAGTTAATATCAAATAAATTCTCTTCTCTGTCGAAGTCTCTTTCCAACTTGACAAAATCTCTTCACCTCCTACTTTGTCTGTAGTTAATTTCAGACAAATTTGGACTTCTTTATTCTAGGGAAAATATGTATGCTTTTTGAACTTCTGAACTTCTTCTTCCATCTGTTACCTTTCCATTATTTCTTTGAATAGTGTGAGATTTTGAATAAAATAATTAGATTAACATCTTTGACCATATTTCAAAATCTCTGTAGCTCAAACTTTCTGAAATGTAGCAGATGGTTAGAGAAAATATTTGTAGGCCTGAACTTGAAAATTTGAATGGGTTACATGATGTTTGATTCTTGTTTAGCACTTATAACTCTCAAGCATTTCATTCTCCTTCAATGGATTATCTATTTTTACGATCGAGAAAGGTTGTGGACCACTTGGAAGAAGATTATTGCAAGATATAGATGCTGCAGTGTATTAAAATTTTGATATTTGAAAATAATGAATTTTCACTATAGGACTACTTTGTCTGTAGTTAATTATAGATAAATTGATTATCTGCCTATTTGTCTATGCTGTTACTTTAGCAAATCATTGTAGCAATTCGTCTAATCAATTTGTCCATGGTACTATAGTGATATACTGTATTAGCTACTTTGTCTTTAGTTTTGTCTTAGGCGACACTTCTTCCTTAGTATTGTAGCGATTTACTGTAGCAGCTACTTCATTTGGTAATTCGTCTTAGCAATTTGTTCATAGTTACTATAGCAAGTACTATAGATCGTCCAATGGTTACTATTGCAGATGTGTCTAAAGGTTACTGTAGCTGATTTGTCCATAGGTCACTGTAACATAGAAATTTGTCTGAGCAGCTTTACTATGTCTGGTACTATAGTAGCTACTGTAGTGGTACTATAGCAAAATCATTGTAGCAGCTCTCTTACATTAGGAAAGTTTTGCGCTTTTGCTACTTGTTAATTTGTTCATAATATAATTATCCAAATGAGATGTGCATAAGTTGTAAAGCATGAATAGACTCTTTGAAGCACATTAGCATATGATCCAAGGTATAATAGAATGATAAATAAAATTGAATACAAATATGCATGAAGATGTATATAATATCTCAATAAAGCACTTACAATCCGAGCATATATTTCTACATTTTAAGCATCAGTATCATAAATCAAGTCTTTCGTAAGTTTTGATGTCATCAAAATTATACATGTAATAATTTCTCCCTTTTTGATGATGACAAAACTTGAAGACTTATGACATTTAAAAGACATGCTAATGAGCCAACAGAAAACTCCCCCTGTCTAATTGAAATGTGGAATCTTATAGAGTTTGATACTTTGACATGAAAACAGGTCATGACACATATGAATCTATTCTTCTCCTAGAGACATGTCATGAAATATCATTTTGTATCTTCCCATCAAAAGTCTTTCTTCATGCATCTCCCCCTTCAGGATGGGGTATGTCTCCCCCTTAATATCTCAAAGAGAGGATAGTTAACCACAATTCTGAGTATGAGATCAGATTAGTATAGAATGCTTTCATCAATATGCTCTTTTCCCCAAATTCTTCTTTTTGGTCCAAACTCTCCCCCTATTTGTATTAAGGTCATGACTCACAAATCTACATATTCCTCCCGTTGTATTATTGGGTTCCTAAAGAGTTTACAACCACATATGGATCTTGGTCCCATACAAAGCATAACCATGATCATGAGATAAGATAAGTTTTCATCAATATAAAGAGCAAATTCATGTCATTGGCAATATCCAAAGATTAGATAATTGTAATTGAAGCTTTAAAAATATGTAAACATCTTTCAAGCATATATCATTTGAAGGATGCATCAAAATCATAATTTTCATTTAGACACAGAGGACACTAAACTGATATTCAAATCATTTCAAAATAATTTTCATATTTCACAAAGAGATTACATAAGAGACTTATATCACATCTTTCCAAGAATGAAAACATCACAATTTTAATCATATAAGATGAAAAATACACATTGTTTTAGTCATTCAATAGTTATGATATGATAATGCATGATCCTAGTTATTGTGTTTATTTTTCTCATTGGTTTGTAGTTTCTTGATGTTGTTTAATAATGGCAACACTGAAATTTTCATAATTTAGATTGGGATTTTGATCATTTTGATCATTAGGTAATGCTTTAGCAATTTGATTTTCTCAACTTTTCTACCTATAGAAGATGGACTAAAAGATATGGCCTTTAAGGTATTCTCCATCAAAATCTCTAAGTAAAGGTGCTCAGTAAAGGCATTGATTATCACACTTTGAATCCATAGAGAGAATTTTAACTGATAATATAATAATGTTGAACCTAAGATTGAGGCCTGTTTACCATGATGAAATCACCATCTTTTAATATTATATAACCTAATTTTGATTTGCTATGTTTCTTTAACAAAAGCAGACCACTTTTATTCTTCGCATATAACTTCTTCATATGATATACGTGTGAATTGCAACATTTCTCAGGATTTCTCGATTTCCTTGAATTCACATACTTAAAAATCAGCTTTTCAAAATATCAACTTTTCATAAATATTCAGGAATTCTAATCTCTTCTATCCTAAAATTTGGATCATCAAAAGCAATTAAATTTTAGTGCTTGATCCAAGGGTGCCTCATGAAAATGCTTCTTTAATTCATCTAAGATTAGATTTTCAAAAAATATCATTATTTTGACTTGTAAGGCATCTAATTATGAAACTTGATTAGAGTGGGTAATCTAAACTTAATGATCATCAATACAATAAATATCATTTTTCAAGCTCACTATGACCACACTCCTTCAGTTTTATTTAAAAATTCATAAGCTTTTTATGTATCCTTGCATGTTACAATAATTTATGCACCTCATTAATTGAACAAACCATCTAAGAATCATATTTCAATATTCATTCAAGAGAGGATTTGATCACCAAAGAATTTAATCAATGTAAGGTGGCACATTTAGGCAAATTCTGGTACTTCTGGAGTTAGATTTGGAAAATGTGTTCAACAATTTTAAAAGTTTTAGTCATTGTTATTATATTTTCAATGCATCAAGAATCACATGATTTTGATTTTTAATAAGAAAGTTATAGATAGAACACTACAACTATTTCTAATAACTGAAACTTAGTTTGAAATTTCACTCTATCAAAAAGGTGTCAATTTGAGGCCCAACGATTCATAGAAGGAAACTTATTTATAAAATGTGGTAAACATAAAAGTTGTAGTTCTTAAACATATCTTTCCAAGGAATCAAGAATTAGTTAACTTTGATTCTTAAGAAAAAGTTATGATCAAAATACTAAAAGTGCTCTCGATGATACGAAAATTGTAGAAAACAGCTTGGGATGAAACAAACTATCACATATTCTTTGAATTTTCTCATCATATGATTTCAAGTTGTATATGCTCAAACATTCTTAAAAAAATTATGGTCATAAATAGTAGAAATAATGGATAAAGTGTTGTGATTCATGTCATGAGCATAACTCTTAAGCATTGACATAGATTTAAGTTATTTTGTGAATTATTTTAATCTTGGGAATTTAAGCCTTGATGATGATTACAGAAGGAATGGCTAGGAATGGAATGCCTATTTGAGACCTTAAACTATGATGTTTCCCAAACAGACTTGACTATGAATTAGGACTATAATTATATTAAGGATTAATTAGTCTACATATCAATTCAAATTTTTGGAATGATCTAGTTTAGAAACAGTGAATTCAATTCAACTCAAATCTAAAGTAGTTAAATGTACATTTCAAGAACATCAATAATATATAGTAGTGGAATGCATATGTCCAATGTACTTATCAATCAAATATATATCAATTTTTGCAAACTTATCTCTTTTCTCACTTCCTTTTTCAATTTTTGCATTTGAGCTTATAAATAATGATGCTAATCTTGACTTTTCATTTCAGCAATTGAGTTTCTTTCTTCAGCTTAAAAGTTTGTAGATTGAGAAGATGATTTTGATTGCTCATCATTCTGCTTCTTCCATGTGCTCATTTCAAGCTTTTCCTACATAAACTTGAGAGATTCTTGTGCTTTTTCTTTCATTAGCAAAATCAAACAAATGTGAGCTTTATGCAGTAGTTCAATCAATGCAATTCTTTTTTATCATGAAGTAGCATGCAGTTAAGAATCTAGACTGCTCAACAAAAAAATACACTTCATTATTTTGAATAGATCACTCATTACTTAAACATTTGCTTATTTGCTTCTTATATGAATATTTTCATTTTTCTTGGGTGTCTCTAAAATTTTGTTTCAATTTGTGTTTTAGTTTTGTAACATGAATTTATTTGATTTAGATTCTTCTAATCTACACTAAAACTTAAGGTTCTATTCATGTTCTCATGAAGCTATATTAGATCATATAAGAAACAAATGAGTAAATAGATTAAGTATAGACATTAAAAGAATATAGAGGAGTTTTGGTTTGAGTTGCCATACCTGCACCTACCTTTCTTTTGTCTCTGGCTTCTTTAAACATCTTCTTCATTTAGTATCAAGAAGCCATTTATCCTTTGATGGATCTTGATAGATTTTCCTTTCTTCATCTTCTTTTTCCACATTTCTTTCTTTCACAAGTTATTCTCCTTAACTTATGAGGATTTCTCAATTGCTTGAGCCTTTTGTTATTCAATTTGAGTTTGAGTCTTAGCAATTTCTTCTTCTTCTTTTGGGTTGCTCCCTCTCAACCTATGAGTCTTTTTCTATTGGAGATTGCTCCTTCTTTTCTTCTATTTGGTATCCTACACTCAAATCAATCTCTAAAGGAACATTAGTTTCATTTTAGTATAAATCAGCTTACCCATGATAAATTATCTATAACCTGTCCAACATTTCTCTTGCACTTTTACAAGTTAAGAAAAATTTGTAAATAGTGGGGTAGAGAGCATGTAGAAGGGCATTGATAGCTTTGACATTTTCTTGCCTTGCTCTCTCTTCATCCTCACTTAAGCCAATAAAAATAGCTTTCCATAACTTGAGGTTATTGGCCATAAGATATATTTTTAGTCTACTTTTCCATTGAGTGAAACTCATTCCATCAAAATACGAAAGTTGAGAGATGGAGTATTCATCTATAAGCATAGAGGATGACATGACTAGGTTATTCATGCGGATCTCTACAATTAGTATGTAGCCCGCTTTGATACCACATGTTGGGTCCTGAAGGATGGCTTAAACCAAGATGGGGGGGGGGGGTAAATTTTGTTTATAAAAATTATTTGTTTAACCCCTTGTTGGATTAATTTCCGCTTTTCGTACTTATGTGTGATATAATATGAGATAAATAATAAAGCAGTAATGGGTAAGGAAAGTTAAGCAATCACATAATAGAACACACAATATTTTTATTGTGGTTTAGGCAATCGTCCCTACATCCACTCTTCTAAGAGCACACTCTCCTTGTGCCTTAGTTCCACTATATCCCATATAATGGAAATACAATAGTGCTCCTAGCACTTCTCTAGATTCAAGCTCTAGGGGGTATAAACACAGTGCTCCTAGCACTCTTCTAGATTCCAACTATAGGGGACATAAACAAGTGTTTCCAACACTCTTCTGGATTCCAGCTCTAGGGGGCATAAATATTGTGATTTTTCTAAGCTCACTGGTTTTTAGATTAGCTAAAAAACTAATACACTTTTATAAAGTGTTACAATGTAGTACAGGGGAAGATGTGATCCTTTAGCAGCTCTAAGCAATATAGAAAGATCTTCCCATAATGTAGAGATAATGTCCATTAAGAATATGAAGGTTGAAGCTCAAGAATAGATATCTGAAGGTTTAAGCTCCTGGCCATGGGTGGAAGGATTTGCAAAAGGTTAAGCACATTTAAGCTCTCTTGAAAACTTAACCGTTGGAGAAAGATGATCTTCTTTGAATGCAAAGATGAAGGTAGATGAGCAGGAAATAAATGTAGAAGATCATTCTGATAATCTCCCATTTGAAATGTCATATTTTAATCAATTCTCATCTACTTAGAGTCATTCTGCATTGCTAACCTTAACATAGAATAAGGTGAATAGTTGGTTCAGGCAACTGACGAATGAGGAGATACTACAGCTTTAACTTAATTCATAGTTTTTGTAAGAAAATAATAAATTTTGACAAATTCAGCTGCTCCACTTTGTCCCGCACTTCATTGCATTTGTTCGAAGTTAATATCAGACAAAGTTTCTTCTTTGTCGAAGTCTCTTTTCAGCTGGACAAAATCTCTTTGTCTCCTACTTTGTCCATAGTTAATTCCAAATGAATTTAAACTTCTTCATTCCAGGGCAAATATGTCTACTTTTTGAACTTTTTCTGCCAGTTGCTATCTTTCCATTATTTCTTCGGATAGTGTGAGATTTCAAATAGAGTAATTAGATTGACATCTTTGACCATATTTCAAAATCTCTGTAGCTCAAACTTTCTGAAATGTAGCAGATGGTTAGAGAAAATATCTGTAGTCCTGCTCTTGAAAATTTGAATGGGTTACTTGATTTTTTATTCTTGTGTAGCACTTAGAACCCTCAAGCATTTAATTCTCCTTCAATGGATTATCTATTTTTACAATCTACAAAGGTTGTGGACTGCTTGGAAGAAGATTGTTATAAGATATAAATGCTATAGTGTATTGAATTATTTGAAAACAATGAATTTTCACTGTAGCAGCATCACTATAGCAAATCACTATAGTATCGCTTTATTTGTAGTTAATTGTAGACAAATTGATTGTCTACCTATTTATCTATAGCAGGTTACTGTAGCAATTCATTCATTAATTCGTCTGAGCAATTCATTTAACAATTTGTCCGTGGTACTATAACAATTTACTGTAGCAGCTACTTCATCTTTAGCTTTGTTTTAGGAGACACTTCATCTTTAGTACTGTAGTAATTTACCATAGAAGCTACTTCATCTTTAGCTTTGTCTTAGACTACACTATGTCTTTGGTACTGCAGCTATTTATTGTAGTAGCTACTTTGTCCAGTAATTCATCTTAGTAATTTTCCCATAGGTACGATAGCAGAAACTATAGATCGTCTGATGGTTACTATAGCAGATTCATTTGAAGGTTACTATAGCTGATTCATCCATGGGTCATTATAGCATAGCAATTTGGCTGAGTAGCTTTACTTCATCAGGTACTGTAGCAGCTGCTGCAATAGTACTATAGTAAAATCATTACAGCAAAATCACTGTAGCAGCACTCTTGCACTTAGAAATTTTTGCACTTTTGCTACTTTTTAATTTGATCATAATATAATTATTCAAATGAGATGTAGGTAAGTTGTAAAGCATGAATATACTCTTTGAAGAGCATTAGCATATGATCAAAGGCATTATAGAATGATAAATAAAGTTGAATACAATATGGATTAAGATGTATATGCTTACGTAAATGATATCCCAATAAAGCACTTACAATCCAAGCATATATCAAGCATCATTAGCATAAATCAAGTCTTTTGTAAGTTTTGATGTCATTAAAATCATACACATAAAACCTAATACATTGATATCCCTGGTTGACTCTACAAGAGTCCAACCTCAACCAGCCCAATCATCAACCCAATCTTTCCCTACCCATCACCACAAAACCCCATCTCCCATTAGATCCTCTCTCCCTTCTTCCACACACTCTTCTTCCCAATCTCACACCAAAATTCACTCTCCTCACCAAACTAACCAACCATCAGATCCTCCCACTGACATCATCCATTCAAAGAGCCTAATCTCTGAAGCAACCTCCTCTCTCCACTCACAACCGCAAACTCAACCTCAATCACCCACTTCACACCCCAATCCATGCAGAGATATCATTCCATACACATATAAACACCCTAGGATCCTCCACCTTCTTAAACCTCACATTTTTGCTGGTCCAATAGAATGCTTAGAGTGGTCTGAGTCTTGGGGTTCACAAGATATCCCAACCAAGTTCATCCCAACTCCTCCTTCCACACCTCCTCCAAAGGAAAAAGAAGATAATGTTGATATTCTTATCCGAATCTACCATGCAATTAGAATGTCATATTCTAAACTTAGGGCTAAATTAGAGATCAATACTTCCATATTTAAACTGTTTATTTTCGACAACCTCATTTCTCTCCAAAAGAGTTTCCCTTTCCATAACTCTCCGATCCACAATCTCTCTTTAGAATTCAACTTCTACCTGATCCTCCCCTTGCCTCTAGTAACTATTCTCCTCAACCCCTCCCTCATCTAGAAACATTTCTAGATGAATACTCTAAACACCTTCTTCAACTACTTCCTCCATCCATTCCACCTAGGACTAACCTCTCCTCACCTTCAGGACCACAACATGTCAACTATATCATTGAGGAAGAATTCAATTCCTTCCATTATGCTAACCTCCAAGCCATGTTTAACAACCTACCTTGTCCCTTCCTTGAACTTCTAAACTCTGACCTTTCCTACTCCATCTAGGTTCAAAAAAGGTTCCCTGAACCATGTACAAAACTAGAACTCATCTTCCAACCCTAACCTCTACCAAAATCCACACCCAAACCTAAAGCCACACTCAAACCCAAAACCACTAGAACCAGAGCCCCACTCAAACCAAAATCCAAACTTCCTCCTAGACCACCCACCAAGCCTATCCCTCTAACCTCGGAACCCATTACCATGACCTATGTTGAATTCCAAGGAAAATGCACTGCCAACTATCAAGCTGAATTGGAATCTTTGCCACCTGCATTCCCACAACTCTTAGAATTAACATACATAGCTCGAATTTAGATCATTCCTATAATTGTATCTAGTCCATTTCTAGAAAAAGAACCCCCAATATCCATCCCTTTTTCACATCCTTCTAACCTTCCTAGCTTACCCTCATAGCCTTCCCACAAAACAGACATTTCCAAGAAACCTAGGACTCTTAAAAAAGAACTTAACCTACCACTCAACCTTCCCCTCAGCCAACAAACAACCCCAAAATTTTCCTAGCCACCTACACAAAATGGGCTAAAACCAAAAAATAATGAGCTGCTAATACTTGTAAACTTCTATTGTATTTTTTGTTGTATGGTATTGTATTTTCTATTGTATCATTCTTTGTATTATACAATTCTTTGTAAACTTCATACAATCAATGAAATCCCATTCTTTTCATATACTTTTCTTTTCTTTTCCCTTGTATTCTTTTTTATTATGATAAAAAGGGGGAGAGATAAGAGTGATAATAGAAAAAGGGGAGAAATGAAACAAAGATAACATAAGTAATGGTAATGGGGGGAGAGATTAAAGAAATAAGAGAAATAAGATAAATAGAAATAAGAAAAAGGAGAAATAATAATGTTAAAAGGAATAATAACAATCTCATGAACTTAGAATAATAGAAAGTGCATAACAACATTTCACTCACTTAGTATTAAGAAGATGCACTTATTCAGGGGGAGCTATCCTATTTCAAAGGCACATCTTTCCTTTTATTCTAAATTTCTTATTTCTTAAAGGTATATCACTCAAATGTTTTGTCATCATCAAAAAGGGAGAGAATGAAAATGTTGAATCTAACCATCTTTAATTAGTTTAATTTTGATGGTAAACATGATTAAACAACTAAGTTTTGATGATGAACAAATATGTGAGTGAAAAGTTAAGGTACTAACTAGTTACATTCCCAAGTGTTGCAAAAATAAATGAATAAAACAAGTTAACTATATTAGGAAAGTAACTTCAGAGTGATGGATACAAGATCACATCAAGCTGAATTCCACCATAATTAAGATTTCAGATGAAGAATAACTAGTAAATACTCTAAGAAAAATAAATATGAACTTAGAAAGAGATTTCAGATACATTGGAATACTTTCGAAATTAAAAAGAATAAGCTCAAAATATAAAGAAGCCTTTAGAAGATCTAAAAGGCACAAAAACTAAGTTTGAAAGCTTCAAATTATCTTCAGAAGACACTTCAGATGGTGAACACAAGCTTTAGAGGTGAAATTCAAGTCTGAGGATCTCAAAAGTCAAGTTTAGAAGATGTTGAAGCCGTAAGAAGATCTGAAAGCTACATCCAAAAGCTTCATAATAACTTCAGAGGAAGATTTTTGTGCTTCAGAAGTTAGAAAGAATAATCAAAGTTTATTTGGAAGAAAGGAAGTCTCCTCTAAGTATGCTTTAGATGATGAACACAAGCTTCAGAAGCAAAAATGTAGCTATTGGAAGTTTTAGTCACCAGAAGGAACTTCGGAACTTGAGAGACCAACTTCAGATACCAAGCCAAAATCTAGAATATCTGAAAGAGACCTTCAGAAGATTTGAAATTAAAAGTAGCAATAATAATTTTCAAGGCATCTGACCTTTAGAAGATCTAAAGTTTAACTTCATAAGTTCTGAAACACATTTATAAGGTAGATTTCATTGAGTGCAGAAAACATAATCTAAAATGGTCAAAAAATTGCTAGAAGTAATCATTAATGGCTAAGAGCTCTTCTAAGAGTATAAAAAGAATATTCAAATTGTTGGAAGAGTAGTTGAGTGATTTAAAATGAGCATTTACAAGAGAAATAAAAGTTTTTCTTGCACATCTTCAACTCCATCTATGCACAACTCTAAAATTGCATTCAAGGTTCAATCTACATTGATTCTCAAGGAGTTTGACTTTACTACTCTTAATTGATATATTATTTATTGCTTGGAATTATTTTTGTACACAAATAGGCTAAGTAAGAGGCAATTTCTTAGTACAAGTTTATTACTTTTTTATATTTTTGCAAGCAAGGGGCTTGTAGTGTGATAGTATTTTTAATAGCAAGTAGTAAAGACTTGCTAAGTTTTTAAGAGTTAGTGTTCACCCGAAGCATTTGGTTTTGATGATTAACAAAACTTGTTTATGACTTGAATTAAGCTAATGATGTTTTGCTAAATTCTTGTAAAACAAAGAAAGAAAAAGACATTGTTCGTGACTGCTACAGTAAACTACTACAGTAATTTGCTAAAGTGATTTGTTACAGTAACTTTCGAACATAGCTACAATAACAACAAATAAAAAGTTTGGACACAACTATTACCTTTACACATGGACTTTGAATTGAGTGCTATAGTAACTTTGTTATAGTGAACCACTACAGTAAACTACTACAGTAAGTTTAGAATTTTAGTTCAAACATGGTGAAACATTTTCAGACATGGCTGTCTTCATGAGTGCTACAGTGATCTACTACAATGGCTACTATAGTGACTTTTGGACATCGATATAGTTAAGTCCAAAAATCAACTTCATGTTCGAAAACTTAAATTCGGGTACAACTACAGTAACTACTATAGTAATAATTAATTATTTTCAAATGTTTAGAAATTTCATGCTCTTCAAAAGCTATATTTCACAATGGTCTTCTTCCAAACAATCCATAACCTCTCCGGATTGTATAAATAAACAATCTATTGAAGAAAAACAAGATGCTTGAGGGTTATAAGTGCGAAAGATAAATCAAATACAAGAAACCTATTCAAGTTTCATAAGTGTCTTCACTCCAAGGTGCTTCTAAGATCAAATAGCTTCAAGACCATATTAATACCACTTTAAGGGAGTTCGAATTCACTATAATGTGCTTTACTGTTGTATCTGTCATTTTTATTTGAGCTTTAATTGTGTGTATTCATTAGCCTAGATTAGAGGCATTATATTGTAAACATTTATAAGAGTTTCTGGTTAGCTATAGGAAACCAGATTAGGGAGTTGTTGGTTAGCTAGCTCGGGAAAACCATTAGTGTATAAGTTCGTTGGTGAGCTTGGAAACTAAGAAATTCATTGGTCAACATGAAAACCAACAGTGAGAGTTTCTTGTGGGCTTGATAAAACTAGTGTATTATTTCTTAGTTAGCTCGGGAAACCTAGTGTGATTCCATAAGTTATAGTGGAACCCAAGGTCGGGGAAACCTTGGAGAATGGAGTAGGTGACAAGAGGGCCTAAACCACCATAATTCTTGTGTTTTTATTACTATGTGCTTGTGTGTTTCCATTGCATTTTATGTTCTACACTTGCACAATTAGTTTATTTTTCCCACACCATTTGGATTCCAGCTTTGCCATACACCCCACGTTTTAGGGCCAACAGTTAGTTGGTGAGCTTTGAAAATAAATGAGGGTATTTTTT
>JAYJMB010002834.1:0-14820 GCA_036873735.1 Pouteria campechiana
TGTGGGATACCTTATGGATCCCTATTTATTTGGATGGATGAGATTTTGTTGATTTTCGTTGAATTATTGATTGCCACGCAGTCTACTTATAGAGTCTGTTTAGACTCACCCTCGTTTTATTTTTTTTAGTTGACAAGTCAAGTCTAGAAGAAGCAAGATTGGTAAAAAAGTATAATAGTTAAATCTATATATTTTTGGTATGGTAATTGGAAAATTCCCATCTTATGTATATTGAAATTATAATTGATTTATGTCTCATAATGTATAATTGTAATTTATAGTCATATCAATGTAATATTGCAGTGTGAGGTGTATGGCATATTTGGAATAAAAATTGTATGGTAGTGTGGTGGATTCATTATCATCATGATGCAGCCGCGGTCTTGGGGGAGCC
This sequence comes from Pouteria campechiana, assembly GCA_036873735.1. Lineage (NCBI taxonomy): Eukaryota > Viridiplantae > Streptophyta > Magnoliopsida > Ericales > Sapotaceae > Pouteria > Pouteria campechiana. Next base: position 395 of record JAYJMB010002834.1, read on the forward strand.
TTTGGAGTTATAAAGATGTTGTGAGAATGACTAGAGAAATATTGGAGTGTATAATTTTTACTTTTATGAATTATGATGAAAAAAATGTATCATAATATGTGATAAATGGTTGTACCTGGGTGGACAACCCTATTTTCAAGGGAGACTATGTCTAATTTTCTGTAGAAATTAGGTCAATATATATATATATATATATATATCAAAGCAACCCACCCTAGAGGTGGGAAAATTATGGTATAATCATGTGGATTCATGGTGTAAAATGGAGTAACGGCCCTAGGAGGGTAGGGCCTTACAATTACATAGAGCTAAGAGAGAGAGAGAATATCTTCCCCCATGCTTTATTATAACACTTTTTAAAGTGTTAGTTTTCTAGTAAACTTGAAATCAGAGAGTTTGTGGTGAGCTGAAGAAAACTGAAATAGGTGAGTTTCTTGGAGAACTCATAAAACTAGAAAAGTGTTGGGGACACTTGTGTTTATACCCCCTAGAGCTGGAATCCAGAAAAAGTTTTGGGGACACTTGTTCAAGCCCCTTGGGAGCTGGAATCTAGACGAGTATTGAGGACACTATTTAATTTCCATTATACAGGGTATAGTGGAACCCAAAGCATAATAAGTTGGTGCTCTTGGAAGAGTGGATGTAGGGATAGGGTTCCGAACCACTATAAAAACTTATCTAGTCTGTGTGTATGCGTGTTTGCTTTATTTCCCTACACTTTACTATTCTATTATTAATCTTATGCCACACCACAAATAAGCACAAAAAGAGGAAAATGATCAAATAGAGGTTAAGTAATGAATTTTTATTTACCCAATTCACCCCTCCCCTCTTGAGTTAAGGCATCCTATGGGAATCTACATCTTGGACAAATACATAAGGCCACAGACAAACCAGAATAAAGAGGAACTTCATCCGAAGATTCAAGGCAGGCGCCTCGGACAAATGCAGGAGAAAAAGATGAGCTTCGGACAAAGCAAAATGAAAAAACTTTGCCCGATCGAGAAAAACTAAGCAAAGTTTGTCAAAAACTAACTCGGGATAAAGTGATGGTTCAAATAAGCTTATTTCAGACAAATGCACCAGAGAAGAAACTTTGTCCAATGAGCATAAACCAAAGAGAGAGTTTGTTTGAGATTAACCCCAGATGAATGAAAGTCATCCCCTTGCTTGATGTCAATTGTTATGTGACAAGCAATTAATCCAAAGCATCAAAATAACATTTGTTCTTGTGCTTTCAGCACGCAAAATCATTCAGTCACCATTTTCAGCAACAAACGGCACTGTAAACTTTCCAGTTGTGACAAGTCAAAATAGAAGAACATTTCAAATAGCCTATCTTACTCTCTATAAAAGAACAATGTTGCAGCAGAGTGACACAAGTCAGAAGCAATGCACTCCAATGGGAAGAAATCATAGTAATCTTCTACATTCAATGTTGCTCTTGTTTCTACATCCAGTCCAACCCATTCCTTTGCAACGGTCAAGTTTTTGAAGAACTACTTAAGGAGATGAGTTGGATGATTCATAGGTGGTGAAGGAACATTCTTAAAAGACTCTTTCTTAAAAGACTCCAAATCTTCTACAAATCCTTCCACCCATAGCCAAGAGCATGAACTTTTAAATATCCACTCAAGAGCTTCAAACTTTCAAGATCTAAAAGGCCATTCTCTTTAAAGCACAAGAAGATCTGCTATACTACAAGGAGTTTTTACAAGATCAAGACTTCCCCAACACTTTAAAGAAACACTTTGTAAAAGTGTATAAGTTGTTAGGTTAACTTGAAAACTAGAAAGTTGATGGTGAGTTCTAGAAAACCATTAAGTTTCCTGGTGATTTTTAAAAACATCGAGTTTGTGGTGAGCTCAGAAAAACCATATTGCATGAGTTGGTGGTGAGTTCTAGAAAACTATTCAGTTTGTCGGTGATCTTTGAAAGCAATGAGTTTATGGTGAGATCGAGAAAACCACCTTGTGTGAATTGGTGGTGAACTCTAGAAAACCATCAAGTTTGCTAGTGATCTTCGAAACCAGTGAGTTTCTAGTGAGCTTGGGAAAACCAGACTATATTTTATTATATGTGATATAATGGAACCCAAAGCATAAGAAGAGTGTGCTCTTGGAAGACTGAAGTAGGGAGGTTGCTCGAACCACTATAAAAAATCATGTTGTTGGTGTGTGTGCTATTTCTAATTGCTTTACCTTTTTTGTAAATTACTATTTTATTATTTATTTCATATTGCATAAAACACATGCACAAAAAGAGGGAAATTAATCCTACACCAGTTGAGCAAGAAATTTTCATAAACTCAGTTCACCCCTCCCCTCTTGGGTTACGCCATTCTATAGGACCCAATTTTCATGTACATATCTTGATATGAGTCTAGACTTGATTCATGCCTTAATGATGTTCTTAGGATAGGAAGCTTAAAATGTTGACATATATGCTTAGATTGTGTGAGTAATTATTTATGCAAGCATTTTCACAATTGTCTACTTGCTATATTTTCTACAAAAATGAAGAAATCATCTTGATCCATATTATTGTCAACTTTGTTTATTATTTTATAATGTTTTGGATCTTATGCAAATATGCTTTATAAAGTAATCTTTTTATATGCATGAAGAATAAGGTAGTGATCCATAATGCATTCTTCTTAATTTATCATATTGGAATATGTTGGATCATATTCAATTATGTTTAAATGAGTTGCAAAGATATGCCTCAAAGAGACATACTTTTTGAATGCAAAAGTATGTATATGCTTAAAGGAGTTCATTTTTATAAATACAAGAACATGATTCAAATTGCTTATCCATATTCTATATCTTATGAAAATTGTAAGTGGATAAATAAATCTTAGTTTATATTGAAAAATATCAAGTTTACAAAGTGACAAGTGTAGAAAATTCTAAGTGCAAGACCGCAGCCGCATATCCTAGGTGCTTGCACATATTACCTACCCCACAACTGAATGCTGAAGATGTAATGTCATATTGTTTGCCATTTGATAATAAGGTTAGTTTGGGAGTTTTGCTAGGGATCTAACACAGTCGCTTGGACATATCGCCTGCCATATCACTTAGCACACAGGCGCTTGGCCCAGCCGCTTGCAATATAGCCTGCCGATGCACTTGTGCCCAATTTCTTCCAATGGTCAAATATTTTGAAGATCTATTTAAGGAGGAGTTTTTAAATGTTTCAAGTTGTTGAAGTAATGATTTATTGAAGATCAAAGTGAGCCCTAACTTTCAAATCCTCCAGTAACCCAAGCCAAAAGCATTCAACCTTCTTTCAAATTTTTTCAAGGCTTGTTTCTACAACAAAAAGGGAAGATTCTTTCATAACCACAAGAGCAATCATTCAAACTTCCCCAACACTCAACAAGAAGCACAAATTAAAGTGTAAATCTTTTATTTTTTGTTTTATAACTTGGTATTTGAGACTAAAGTTAAGAAGAGCATTTCTGCTTTGTTGGAGTGTGTCTTACAACCAGTTTGCTAAGTGTTTATGCCCCCTAGAGCTGAAATCCAGAAGAGTGCAGTGGCACTAAGGTTAACATTACCTAGAGTTGGAATCTAGAAGAGCGTAGTGGCACTAAGGTTAACACCCCCTAGAGATGGAATTTAGAAAAGTGCAATGGCAATAAGGTTAATGCCCTCTTGAGCTGGAATCATGAAAAACAAGTCTGTGTTCATTGGAGTGTATCTCGTGAACAATTATTACTTTGTTATACCCCATAGAGCTAGAATCTAGAAGAATACTTGGTGCAATATTTGTATTTTTATTATAGAGATAGTGGAACCTAAGGCACAAGGGGTGTGTTCTTGGAAGACTGGAGTAGAGACCATTGCCTGAATCACTATAAAAAATCTTGGTGTTTGTGTGTTTTGTGTGTGATTGCACTATTTCCTTGCATTAGATTATGTTATTATTTATCTCATTACATCTTGCACACGATTGCTAAAAAGAGAAAATTTGATTAAAAAGGATTAAGCAATAATTTTTTATAAACCCAATTCACCCCTCCCTTCCTACAGGAACCAATAGCTTCCCACCCCATGGAACATAGGGCCAAATAGGCTCATAATGTAATAGAGAAAATAATTAAAAATAAAATAAATAAAAATCAATTTAATAAATTTTTTATAAAAAAATAATAAATCATAATTGAAAATATAAATACTAATGACAAAAATAAGATTATAAGTAATTAAGATGGCAAACTACATTAAAAAAGGGGCATGATCCAATAGAATGTGTTATACTTTTAACTAAAGTAGAATTGAAATCTAGGTTGTTGAAAACTAGATGGGTGGTGGATCAAAGGTCAAATGGTTAAAGGGTACTTTGAAAACGATAATCACTATTCTCTATGAGTAGACGACTGACCTAGATAGAAACTCATTATCATTTTCCTCCCGATTCTACACCCATTATGTGAGTAGAAACCCATTTCTCATCTTCTTCCTAAATTGACATCCCCTACTATTACAAAATCTCTCTCTCCCCATCTTCTTCCCATATTGGCACCTTGCCCCTGGCCCTTACTTTAGAAACTCTCATCTTCCTCCTGATTCTACATCCCCTATGCGAGACAACAAAGAAATTCTATTTCCCATCTTCTTCCCAAATTGACATCCCCATCCATAGCAAAACATCCCTCTCTTTGTCAGCTTCCCAAATTAACATCTTGCTTCTGCAGTAATTCCCTGTCCTCATCATCCTCAGTAAACTAGAGTTAAGACAGAAAAAAATCTTGAAGGAATTGCATTGAATTTGTCTTATTTTGGAGCTGAATGTCTATCATTATGCCAAGACTATTGGAAGTATCTTTCTAGTTTATTTGGGGTTGTTCTATTATTGTACTAAGTTAATCATTGTGACGTACAATGGATTTTGATGGGGAGAAGTTGATAAATACCACTATTGAATCCAAAGCTTATGGGAATGATCAAGATGTTGACAATTGTAGCGTGGAGTTGGTATTCTATAAAGTACTGGTGGAGGCAAAACCCTACATTGGCCAAGAGTTTAAAGATGAGGCATCCATAAGATTGTTTTATAATGAATATGCTAAGTTGATAGGTTTTAGTATATGCATGAATCAATTTCGTACACTAGCTTCAAGTGGTGAGGTGATATGGAGACGCATAGTGTGCTCCCATGAAGGTAAGCATCTGAAGTCTTAGGCTAACAATGAATAATTACCTACTAGGCCACAAGTGAGGTAGGATTGTGTATTTGCGGGGTGTGTATGCATGACTCATATGGAGATATCATCGAGAATTGAGAATATTTGGATTGTTACCCAGTTTGTAGTTCCAGTGCAAATCCAATTCCTTAGGTTAAATTGTGTTATAGACAATAATACTAAAGGAATGTTAAAGAAATGCAATAAGATTGGCATAGGACCTAGTGTAGCATACAATTTCATTTTGAAGTTGAAAAGAGGGAATGATGTGAACTTTACTTATGTAGATGTGAAGAATACAATTTCCCATACTAGAAGGTGACTTATGAGAACCAATGTAGAACAATTGATAAAGTACCTACAACAGAGACATGACAAAGATCTAAGATGTTATTTCTTGATTAGAAACATGGTGGTAGATCTCTTATATCTTTCTTTTGGGCCGATGGTAGATCAAGGCTTGATTTTAAGGTATTTGGAAATGTCATTTGTTTTGATACTGCATATAGAACTAATTTGTACATGATTCTTTTTGCACCATTCGTGGGTTTAAACCATCAGAAGCAAACAATAATTTTTAGTTGTGGCCTCATTATAGGTGAGAGTGCAAATTCATTCTTATGTTTGTTTAGCAACTTTAAATATGCAATGGAAGGATATTCACCTGTTGCCATAATCACATATTAGGATCAAGCCATCCAAGTAGCAATAGAATAAGTCTTTCCAAATGGTTCCATAAATATTTTCTATAGCACATAATGAGGAAGGTTCATAAGAAACTAAATAGGCGGTACATGAAGTTTAATGACTTTTAGTGATACTTCAATGGGGTGGTTTATAATGATGTCAGTCCAAAGGACTTTGATGCAAGTTAGGGACGATTTTTTAAGTTGTATGAACTTACGAACCATGAGTGTTGTAATGCTCTGCACCCCCACCCTATACATTTTGATCATCTGATAGATTATGCTTTATTGAGCCTATGCAGGACATTACCACTTTCCTTCTTCTTAAGGAAAGTCTTCCTATAATTTTTCTATTTCATATTTTTAAGGGAACAATTCTGCCTAAATTTCAGCAGAATCTCCCCTAAAATATCAGGATCCAAAACCTGATATACAATGATCAAATAAAGTTTTAATATAAAATGTAATCATTAACAATAACATAACCTTAAAATTATTAAACCTTTCCACTTTACCCACAGCCCAGTATCTGAATCATACCATGATGACAATAACATACTCCAACTCAATAACAAATATTTCTATTACTAATGTGATATGCCACAACACTACAATTGTACATCATGTACAATGATTAAAATTATATAATTATTTTTACACAATTAAAAAAAGGGATTCTAGTCCCGACATTTTACCATTCATCACTGTATCCTCTATCCTTTCTTGCCAATCCTAATTCACAATTGGTAATCTTCATTTGACCTGTCAACTAAAATTTTAAACAGGAAGGCGTGAGTTCAAGCAGCTCAGTAAGTAGGCAGCAATAGAAAATAATAATCAACACTTATGAACATGAGATTATTACAATCTTTATTACAATCATAACATTTACAATCATGCCCAACATTCTAATATAATACATAACTCATTCTGTTCCTTCCCACAATTTCTTAATACTGCAATTATATGACATCATTCACCATAGTACAATATATACGTTCATTCCTAAACCAAAACAAGGAATATTATATATTCCCCTTAATCAGGCATTCACATGAGACCTTTTGAAACATACTAGTCATCACAAACTTGGGACATAGAATTCTTTTGTCCCAACAAACAGACATCCATACACAAGACTAAGTATCATAAGATACTTATTCAATTCTCATTATGAACCTCATCATAACCAAACACTAATAACTTCCATTGAAAGAAAATTCACTATCCCTAATTCTCAAGCCTTTCCCAAATTCGAATAAGCATCAACCATAAACTATCATAGAATCTAAACTTACATATTCACAACAAATGGGAGATCCACTATCCCCAAGCATGATATACAAGCTTGGATACAACCAATTGAACAAATTCACATGCATTCAATAAAAAAGGAGGCCTATTTACCTCAAGTGAATCATCCTTCACTCTCCTAGCTCCATTTTTTCTCATCCTTCTTAGATCATCCTTCGCTTACAAGCATAGCCGTCTTTCCCAAACGCACGACCAAGCTCCCAGCTCCATGTTCACCTTCCATTTGGAGGAAATTAGCTCATTCTTCCATTTTCTTTCATTTTTCATGGATCAAATTAGCAAAAATTGGGTTCAATAGAAATATCACAAGTTTTTTTAGCTAGGTAAGATGATTTCCTAGCTGAGATGGATAGAAATCAAGTTAAACGGGGCTAGGGTAAAAGGGAAGAAAGATAGGGATGAAAATCTCAGAAAACGGAATGAATTTGGGATTAAAAAGTCAGCCCCCATTTTTATATCATCGACCGGCACCACCGGCACCCCCTTGTTGCCATCACTTGCTCCTTCAAAGACAACCGGCGCTACTAGCACTAGTCGGCTGGCTCCCAAGATAGTGGATTTTTCATCCACTTTTTCAATCTGGTTTCTCATATATTTTTGCCATAATACATTCCATAAAATCCTACAATTAAAAGATATATTAAATCTTTATTTTATGCATGATAAAAATACACAAAATTTTTCATCATATAAATCCATATCATATCCAATATGTGGCTTCAAACTCAATTTCACAATTCATTCCATAGCAAATATAACATAATTACACAAAAGTTTACCTCAATTAACTCGCAAGCAACCCATATAATCACACACATATTATTTTACTTGACTCAATTTCATAAAATTTTCATATACTTCGTACATACTTGACTCATTCTATTGAAAAATCATATTTCTCCATTAATCAACACATATCCAATTATTTAGTCTCATAAAACACAACTTTACACTTAAGTTCATTTTAATTGTATTAATGCTAAGGCCCAAAATTTTACACCCTAAGTGTTATAGGTGGCTAGCTATGCTCTATTGCCAATGCCATAAATGGACTCTCATATATCACAGAAGTACTCATTTTAATAGCATGTGTGCAAATCAATGAAGTGAAGGGTTTCATACATTGATGGATCAATACACATGCCAAAAAACAACACTCCTTGAGTTTGTAGAACAAATTGAATGATCCCTTGTTCGCAGGTGTGTGGATGAGTTGGAAGTAGATATGTGAATGTCCGAGGTAGTGTTGGTTAGACGGACAAGTTTTCACATCAAGCAATTCCTCTTTGGAGTTTACATGGATGCAAACTTTAAAGATGTAGATAAGGAATTGTGGCATAGTAATGCATATGTTGTTCCATTTGTCAAGGAAGTTAATGCAGAGATTATGTATGATGTGATGCCGAGCCAAGATAGATGTGACACATGGGTTGTCCAATATATCATGGTAAAGAATTGTGAAAAATATAGTTGCATGTTATTTGAATCCACTAACATTGTTAGCCAGCATCTCTATACAATTTGTTTTGAAGCTGAATATTCTTCACATGCCCCTTTTTTGTACTCCAACGAATACTAAAGGATCTGAGCCATGGTTTGCATATTAATGCTTCACTTGGTTTTGATCATTCAACATCTCATCCAAAGGATCTAACTTCAATTTGGAACTCAATTAATGCTATTACCATCAGCCAAGGTAGGCTTCTTAAGCATGCAATTGTTAGTAGTAAGAAGTTTCTAGATGAATTAAAGGATTTGAAAATGATATTTGAAGAATATGAACATCCTCATGTTGGAGGAGTGGGAGAGAGGGGAGAAAAATTCAGTCAAGGTGAAGACTTAATTCAATGTGACAAGGTTAAGAATCCAAAGGTGATTGCCAGTTGAGGTCGACTGAAGAACCCAAAGAAAAAAGTTCAAAAGCAAAAGTAAGTGTAGTTTAAATCTTTAGTCAAGTCTCAAAGTTGCGTCTTTGATGGTTCAAGTGTTTGTCTCATGTTGTAGTTGTCTTTATTACTACTTTTGTTTTGTATCTAATATGCCATGAGTGGCTCCAGCCTATAATGTATATGCAGGTGTCTTCTAAAGTTATAGTGAGTATGACATTAAGAGGTTAAACTCTACAATTAAGACTAATGTTGTATTGAAGTATTGAATTGAACAATTTAATTGAATGTTGAATGGAAGGGTCATGCAGAAGTTGAACAACACACATGAACCGAATTTGTTGAAGCATTGTAGTTTGTATCCTTCTATCTAGATGGTGTACCATATATCATCCGTTTTGTATTGAAATCTAGAGTACAACATAACAAACAACATATCAATGAGTAATCTAGAGGGTGATATACCTGAAAAAGAAGAGCTATGTCAAATGGATAGAATGTAGCAAAAATTGACTTCTTTTTAAATGTGTTCATTTCTTGTGATTGTGGAATCATTAGCCTGGATTATTAAATGTGTGTATAGTATTAATTTCAGTGCTCAGGACCAATTAATAGCTCATGAATCAAATATTCCTAGAATGAGATATTCATAGAACAATGAAGGGTATCTAGTAGAGTTTAATAATAATAACTATCTAGTGCCTTTACAATTATCCTCATTCATTTCAGCTTGGAATGTTGACTTTCTTATTTTATTTATGGAACATTATCTATCATGCTGCATAATTTTTTGTACTCTTTTAAAATGGATCTTTGGATGTATATACGGTGGGGTGATTTGAGTTTTGTTGTACTCTATGGACAATTTAAACTTTTATTCATAGCTTACCATCAAATTGGTTCCTTTCCTTGATTTTATAATAAACGTGTGATTATGGACATATCTTTTCATGTATTAATGTGATCCATTTTCTTCTTTTAGGTTGAGTAATGGAGGGCTTAGAAAAGAGATTGGTTTGGAAGGAAAAATTATAGTCAACTGCTCTATTCCACAATTTGAATCCCTCTTATAGAAACTTTCAGATGAGCAGCGCGATGTAGTATATAGCATGGGCTTTGGAGGTCTCCTCAGCCTTAGTTTTAAGACATTAAGAGGGGACCTTCTTCAATGGCTCATTCCACAATTTTACCCATCCACAAATAATTTATCATACATGGCCAGTTAGTTGACATCGCTTTAGGGGATGCAAATATCATAATTGGCTTAGCTATTAGGGGTGAGAATGCAAAGTTGATTGAGAGGCCACTCAATATTGTGATGTTTGTAGGGATTTGGGTATCTAGAGGGGGAGGGAGGTTTGAATAAGAGATTTGGAAGAGACTATGTATTCATTAGAGATGAATGATAGATGGTGATAAACAATCTTCTTATATGCTTTAGTAGTGTTTATTATATATCTTATTGCTTATGGTAGGACCTTGGATTTATATTTACAACATGTGGCAGAGGTGGACGCGTGTAGGGGCTTTGCATGGGGAGCCCACGTTGTTGAAATAATCAAGCACACCCTACCCGCCCATCGCAAAACTAGGAAAAAGATAATTGGTGTTTCATGCCTCTCTTATAGGTTCCGTTAACAACTTATTTGCTCTCCTTATGTCATTTTTGTTTCTTTTTGTATAGATGTATCATCTGACCTAATGAAATTGCTTTGTAGTTGTGGTATTTTGAGTATACTAGAGTAAACATTGTTGAACCAAAGGGTGAATATGGTAAATAACCAAGTTTTGATGACGAGCTATAACATATGAGTGAATGCTTAATGTACTAACAACTATGCTCCTAGGTGTTACAGAAACAAGTAAAAAAGATATATAGGGAAATAACAACTATAATGGATAGCGCATACAAGGATCACATCAGGGATGAAATCCATTACATTGGAAGAAAATTTATATGCTCATAAAAAATGACACTAAAACTTTGAACAAAAGTCACAAAACATGTCTGAAGTTATGTCGTCCAAGCCTTTATAAGTAACCAAATGTGATTTAATCATCCGGCCCCTACGTTCAAAGATACACCTCAATCGAAGGAAACTTTTGGTACTAGAAAATGCCATAAGGCACTATGGATGAAGTCTTAAATTACTGTAGAAACTCTCCTTGGACAAAGTTGGAAGAACTCAACATTTGTCCGTGACCAAAAGACAAAATCAATTAGCAGAAACACAGCTTGGCCTCGGATGAATTAGCAACATCTTAGCTATTCTTCTATGGACAAAGTTAGAACTGAAGAAGTTAAACTCAAGCCATTCATCTTTGCGTTTCAATGAAAACTTACTTTGTTTGAAACTATCTAAGGACAAAGCAAGACTATTACAGAATCCTTGAATGAATTAGATGTGCTACACTATACTTGGACAAAGTTGCTCAGATGAATTAAGTTCCATTGCATTTTTGAATTTGTTCAAAACTAACTCTAGACAAAGTAAGAAGCACCATAGTGGACTTAGACAAATCTGCATAGACAAAGTAGTCGCTCGGATGAAGTTGACTACACAGCACATGCAAATTTGTCCGTAGCTTACTACGGACAAATCAAAAGACAAAGTTGCTTCATCTGCACCATCAAGAATCATCTGTAACTTACCACAGATGAATTAAGAGATGAAGCTGGCTACACTCTCTGTTAATGATACATGCACTTCCGTTTGAAAATCTACAAAAATTTTTTGGTGCCATTTCAAGGGACTAATGTTGGGCCAATATTAAAATAAATAACTTTAGTTTTGCTTTAAAATTTTTTTCTTTTATTTTTTTTTGTTTATTGCAATTTTTGTGCCTTTTTCATAGAATTTGTGTTGAGCATCATGACAACCATACTCAAACACATTGCAACCTTCAAAAGGCAATATAATAACTCATACTCCAACTCATACAACATAGGATAGTGCAATCACCCCAACTTTTTATGGAGAAATAATAAGAATGTGGGGTAACCTTAGTAATGGTTTTAATAGCAGGAGATTTTGAAGCTGAGTCACAAGTAAAAGTCTTTTCAAATTCAGATGAAGATAGCACATAGTAGAGATAATGTTTTGCTTTAGACTCATGTTTTACTATTATAATATCTTTCGGTGTATAGTTATCTTCTGTGTTTGTAACATTCTTTCCATTTTTAACTATAAGCCATAACTGGTAATTTGTGGCAATCAAGAAATTTTGCATTCTCATTTTCCATTACCCATAGTTGATTCTAACAAAAAGTGAAGGTCTGGCAGTGGATTGCTCTTCAACAGATGTATTGTGGAATATACTGGTCATTTGAATCTCTTAATAAATTAATATACTAGTATTTGAAAATTAACTAGTGAAACCTATTTTGATACCACTTGTTGGTCCCTAACTTAATGGTAGCTCAAGAGGGGGAGGGGGTGAATTGAGCTTTCAAAACTTTTGACAAATAACTTGAGAAGTGTGCTTAAAATAAAAGATAGAATAGCTTGCAGCACATACATTGTATTTTTATAGTTGTTCGACCCTTCTTAGGTTCCTACTCCACTTCTATGAGCCAATCTCCTTTACTGAACTCAGGTTCTATAATTAAAATACTTGTTGGCTTTGCAAGATCTCCAACAACTTACTGGTTTTCCAAGCTCACCAGAAACTTTTACACTTTGGTTTTCAAGCTTACCAACTAACTTATACATGTTGGTTTCCAAGCTTACCAACTAACTTACTGGTTCTTTAAAGCTAACTAGAAACTTTTACAGATTATTGGTTTCACAGAGCTTACCAACTAACTCTCTTATTTTTCAAAATGGAATATACAAAAATAATGCCTCTTACTTGGCAGACATGTACAAAAATTTAAAATTAATTGAATGAACACAATATGCAATGAGATCGGATTCAAACTCCTTTTGAAGTTGACACAAATCTGATTTTGTAGCCTTTGTATACTTTTTTAGTGCCGTAGTAGTTGGTGTGGTGAGATTATGAATGCTCTTCTTGATTCAAAGTAATTTTCAATGTATTCTCTGATGATGATTAAGTGTTGTCTTAATCATCTTTATAAATAATTTCAAATTTTTTAGCCATTGCAACCTTTGGCATTATTTTCAAATTAGTTAGGCTAGGTTGGTAACAACTTTTGCATATTGCCGAGGTTCAGAAATTCTGAGTAGAGTGCTCAGAACTTCTGTCTTTCGATTTATATCCTAATAGAACTTTTGAAGTGTTTCTTCAAAATTTCTATGATAAGTAAACTTTTGGCAATATCCTCTTTAGAATTTTTGTCCATTGTCTTATCCTTCAATAGTTATATTCTAAGCTTCTAAAGAACTTTTGAGCAGCCTCTGATTCACCTATGAGAAATATATTTTGCTTCTGTTAATGTTCATTGACTCATGTTTTCTTGAAAAAAAAATCTCTGAGAATGCTTCTGATTTTCTTTTGAATTGTTTTTGCGCAATGTGTTACTGTTTCTGCATTGCTTCTATGTGGCCTGAAAGTGCTTTTGTGTTGCTTTTGACATTTTGAGATTTCTTCTTGGTTAGTTTTGTGTAGCTGAAGGTTCTTCTGGGTTGATTCTATGTAGCATATTTATCATTCTAGGTCACCTCTGTGTAGTTAAAGTTTCTTCTAGGAATGCTTTTGTTACTTTTCTAAAGATCTTCTAAGTATAAATACTTTTTTTGTTTTATTTCTGACTTGCCTTTATACTTTCGAGAAAACTTTTGTTTTTCTTTTGATGTTTGATATTGCTACATTTTGATTCCAAGGAAGTTTTGATTTGCTTTTGATGTAGTTCTGAGATACATTTGATAATTTTTGAGTGCTTTTGAGTTACATATCCTATTTCTGATGTTGTTCTGAAACATTTCTGTGTAACTTCTTATTAATTTTTTATTTGACTTTTGATTTCTTCTCAACTTCTAACTTTCATGTCAAGCCTCTGATTTACTTCTTAGTAAATTTGAACTTCATTTTATTTGAGAATTCCTTTGTATATATTTCTTTAAAAGGGTTAATATAATAATTTTATAATTAACACCTTTCTTTCTTGCAGTTACTTTACTTAATTAGTTTTGATATTTAATGCTACAACACTTGGAAAGTAATTTATTGGTATCTTAATTATTCACTCATTTGTTTTTCCATCATCAAAACTAAGTTGTTTAATCTTATTTATTATCAAAATCAAGCTTGGTAAAGGGAAAAGACTTAATAGCTTTTTACATATATTATTGTAGTAGCATGAACAAGAAATGGCAAAGCAAATTTTACAGCTTGACGAATGTTCTAGTTCGGGCAGCACAAGCAGGGAACAAAAAGACATCC
>JAYJMB010002835.1:0-14817 GCA_036873735.1 Pouteria campechiana
TGCTACTAATCTATTTTCTGGATATATAGTTGCATTTACTACTTTAGCAATTGTTTTAGGAATCCAAATCATATTTTGTTTGGGTTCTAATTTTCTTTTTATGATTTTTCTTTCTTTGAGTTCTTATATCTTTCTTTGTTTTAAGTTTGAATAAGGTGGTAGTTAAGGTTCTTCTAAGAGCATGAATTTCTACTTTAATTTGCTCAAGTTCTATATTGATATTTTGATCAGTTTTAAGCAATGTGTTTTCTTGTTTTAAATTGGAGCATTCATTAATTGTTCTTTCAAGTTCTCTTTTAGTTTCCTTATGTTTAGCTTTTAGTGTTTTGAAATATGAATACAGTTTTTCTAATAATTCTTCAATATAAGGAATTTCAGGTTTCAAATTTACCTCATCATTGTGGATAGCCATGAAGCTTATTTTTGCATGATGTTCTTAATCCTTTTCTTTGTAGCTGAGCGAGCTGAATTGAGCTTCATTTTCTTCTTCTTCTTCACTCGAGCTTTCTTGCATCATATTTTTCAACATTTCCAATGCAACCATAGCTTTCCTTTTCTTTCCAAATTTTCTACTATTAGAAACATTCTTTTTGTCAAAGTAAGAGTTATACCTTTTCTTTTTTTGTCTTTTGGGTAATCAAACTTCATATGCCCAGGCTTGTTGAAGTTGTAACAATTTGGAACTTGCTTTTTCTTATCTTTACTCTTGAATTTCTTGGAATTGTTTCCAAATCTTTTCTTCTTGAACATGTTTCTGAATCTTCTGGTTATCATTGCCATATCCTCATCATCTTCAAAGTTTGAGGCATCTTCTAAAGATTCTTCATTTTCTGATTCTGCTTGTAAAGCTATTGTTTTCTTGTCTTTAACTTCATCTGGTGCTTTCTACTTCATTAGTACTTCATGGGTGATAAGTGATCTCATGAGTTCTTCTACTGTGACCTTCATTAAATCTTTTGCTTCTTGTATGACAGTTACTTTAGGTATCCATTGTCTAGGCAAAGATCTCAAGATTTTCTTTAATAGCTTGGTCTCTTCATATTTTTCTCCTAAGTTCTTTAAGCTACTAGTGATTTTTTGAAATCTTCCAAACATTTCAGAAATATTTTCTAATTCCTTCATAGAGAAGACTTCGTATTCCTACACTAGAGGATTAATTTTAGTCTCTTTAACCTGGTTTGTACCTTTATGTGCTACTTTGAGTTTATCCTAGATTTCTTGAGCTGAATCACATGCAGAATCTTTTCAAACTTAGAAGAGGTTAAAGTACAATAGAGACAGTTCTTTGCCTTAGCATCACATTCTACTGCTTGTATATCCTCTACAGTATTTGTCTTCATTGTTGGTAACATTCTTTCCATTTTTCATTACAAGCCACAACTGGTAATCTGTGGCAGTCAAGAAATTTTGCATTCTCATTTTCCAATACCCATAATTGGTTCCATCAGATAGAAGGGATTTGCAAGTAGATTGTCCTTCAGCAGATGTATTGTGGAATATACTGGTCATTTGAATCTTTTCACAAGTTAATATACTGATAATCAAAATTTAAATAGTGAAGTCTGCTCTGATACCACTTGTTGGTCCCTTATATAATGGTAACTCAAGAGGGTGGTTGGGGGGGGGGGGGTTGAATTGACCTTTTAAAACTTTTGGCCAAAACAAATAATTAAAGTGTCGAACGCATAAGTAAAACAAATTGCACAATACACAACATAAGATTTTTATAGTAGTTTGGCCCTTCCTGGGTTCCTACTCCACTTCTCTGAGTCAGTCTCCTTTACTGATTTTAGGTTCCACTAATACCTTGATCAACTTAATCAATTACACATTAGTTTTACCATAAGCTCACCAACTAACTTATTGGTTTTCCAAGCTAACCAGAAACTTTCATAACTTGTTGGTTTTCCAAAGCTCACCAACAAACTTATATTCTTTTAGCAAGTTTCCTACTTGCTTATCTCAATACATAAAAACTAGGCACTCTACTTGTGTTGCTAAATACAAAACTAAAGTGTACAGATTAGTGCCTCTTACTTAGGCTAACTTGTACATAAATTCAGAATTCTAAGTAAATAAATGAACAATAAGAGTGAAAGATTCAAACTCTTTGATTGAGAAGAGATTTAAACTTTGAGAGCTCTAACAGAGTTGTATCCATTAGAGTTGAACTTTTGAAGGAATATTTTGAATGCTCTTTGTGTAGCCAGTGATTTTTGAATGATATTCAATCAGTTATTTTCTTTTGCTTCTGAATCTCTCTTTTATAGGTTGTGAGAGATTTTTTCGTTACTGAATTTGGCAGGCATTCAAACATTCAAAAATATTTTTCTTTACCTTATCATTTGTCTAATGTCTAACTTTGCTACAATCTGGTATCAGTCTACAACTTTGTTGCTAACTTTTACCAATGTTCACTTTCATATCAAATATTCCGAAGTCGGTTCTTCAGATACTTTGAAGAGACGATGAACAAATACTGTCTTGACTGATTTCAGATAATCTGATTTGTTTTCTTCAGATTCTCCAAAGTGATTATAATCCTTCTTAGTTATGACAGTTCTTTGTAGAGAGAAGTTTGGATTTTCTTAACTTTTAATGCTTTTAGAAAAGTAATCCAAAACTTTGTTTAACATCTCTAAAGTATGTCTGTTCACTCTGAAGTATGCTTGAATTCACTTCGAAATGTGACTCAAAGTTCTTCGAAGCATACTTGACAATTCTGAAACTTTCTTGATTATCTCTGAAGTATGCTGTAACACTTCCGAAGCAAAAAAAAATTCTAAAGTGTGCTTGTGACAGCTCCGAAACTCGCTATGAGGATTCTGAAGCTTGTCTTGTGTTTTTCTTCGAAGCTTTACAATCATCTCTGAAGTAGGCTATAACACTTTGAAACTTGTCTGAAGCTTCTCTTTAATGATGCTAAAATGTGTTGTAATAATTCTGAAGCTTTCCATTTTACTCTAAAACATGGGTATGAAGACTTCGACGCTTTCCAATTTGCTCCAAAACTTATTGTGTTTACTCAGAAACTTGTCCAAAGCCTTGATTGATTTATTCCAAAGCTTACTATTAGATCTCTAAAGCTTGTCTGAATGTCTCCGAGCCATGCTACAAAAATTCTAAAGCATTAAACATTTTCT
This sequence comes from Pouteria campechiana, assembly GCA_036873735.1. Taxonomy (NCBI): domain Eukaryota; kingdom Viridiplantae; phylum Streptophyta; class Magnoliopsida; order Ericales; family Sapotaceae; genus Pouteria; species Pouteria campechiana. The sequence goes on from JAYJMB010002835.1 coordinate 3,144, forward strand.
TTGAAGTTCGTTGAGAAGTCTCTGAAGTAATCCAATTTTCTTTGAAACACGTTAAAATGATTCCGAAGTTGCTTCTGTGGCTCCAAAGCATGTCTTCAACACTTCAAAATCTTTGTTTTCTTGATTTAAGTATATGTGAAATTTATATACTAAATTTTGAAAGAGCATTTACTTTGTGTCTTCCTTTTGTCATCATAAAGGTTATTCTCAAGTTGAGTGTGAGTTAATATTTCTGCAACATAATTGAGAACAAATTGTTAGTACCTTAATGTTTCACTCATGTCTTTGCTCATTATCAAAACATACTTGGTTAAGAATGTTCGTCATCAAAATCAAGCTAGTTAACATGGTTCAACACTAAGGATCCTATTTCAGTATTAAATGATACCCCTTTGCTAGTGGAATGTTGGATTCAATGCCTCACTTGGGTTCATTCATTCAAAAGTAAGATCATTACCGTTAAGTGTATAGGTTTAAAAATCAAGTATTTTCACTCATTCTAATTACCTATGGTGTATAGCATAATTGAGGTGAAAATATATTAAGGTCAAGAACATAATGAACCAAAATAGCATGGTTTAGCACATGGTGTCTACCTTAACCATTTATCATTTTCATTCAAGGGAGTTCATGGTTTAGCCTATGGTGTTTACCTTAACCATGCTTAGATAATTAATCTAACTTATAATATTGGTGATCAAGCAATAAAATTAATAAAATTATTGCAAACAATATCATGAATGAAATAAGATCATATAGCCATTAATAACCGGAAATCCATATAACAAAGAGTATCAAAAAGGGTTATATCTTCACCCTAGAAAAAGAGATTTAGTTCATAAGAAATAAACCAAAACAACTCCCTTTGATAGGATTATCACAATGAAGAACATACTTTCTTCCTCCTCTGGCTTACTTGCAATCTTCCCTTCTTCTCCAAAAGAAACTTCAAGAATTCGCCCTTTGAACCCTTAGAGAGAACTCTAAAAATAGAATTGAAAAGAACCCCCCAAAACCCTAACTTCCTTGCTTAAAAACCCAGGCTATGCACTTAGCATAAATTGCTAAAAATGGGGACGCACCACTGGCGCTGAAGGTGCCACCTTATTGTCTGGGCTATGGTGGTGGTGGATCCTGGCACCAGCGGGGCCAAGTGGATTTCAACTTACAAATTTTGTTTTTTAGCTCCTTTACAGTTATCTTCTTTTCCTTCCATTTTCTCTTCTTTTTCATCTTCAAAACACCTAGAAAATTCAATGAATAAATATGAAATTCATCTAAAAGAAACAAGGATTTACAAATAATTAAGCTTGAACATACATAATGTAATTTGCTTATCCTTGAGCAAAAATAGAAACATAAAAAAACACACTAAGATACAATTAACATCAATCTAGGTCATTAATCAAAAACCTCCATAAAATAAGCATAGATAAGAGGAAACTATCAAGATATCACATATGTATTTTGATTTTTAACTTGAGCTTTTTCCTTTCCACCTTAGACTCCATGTGCATGTGCAAGAATTATAGTCATTTCAATCTAATCCTTTCACACTTCAATTCATTCAAGTAATTGAGTAATACATATTCAATACAACCCTGAGAATTTGCAAATTAAATCAAAGAGACTACTTTAGATGAGCATTTGATATTTTGTGGGCTCTATTACTATATATTCCTCTATTTATTTTATTTAAAAAAAATTCTTCAAATGTGATTCCCCTATTACTTGGGTTGTATTACTATCACACCCCTAAACTTGTTTTCTTTCTAATTCATAGATATGTGATCCCCCATATCACTTGGGTTGTATTACTATCACACCCCAAACTTGTTTTCATTCTGATTCATAGAGATGTGATCCCCCCTATTACTTGGGTTGTATTACTATCACACCCCCAAACTTATTTCCTTTTTCATTTATAAAGATGTGATCCCCCTTATTACTTGGGCTGTATTACTATCACTCCCCAAACTTTTTTTTTTTTTTTTGATTCATAGAGATGTGATCCCCCCTATAAATAATGAGTTTTTACTCTCATTTTTCTTTTATCTCATCTAATGCTTATCTCAACATACTTACAATGAATTCTAGAGTTCATATTGAACAATGCATACTTAATTTCCTAAACTTATTCTAAGCATTCAAAGATTTCAAAAGAAATGGTTAAGTTAATATGATCAATGTGTATAAGGAATCTATAGCAAATTAGTCAAAAGGTCAAGTCAAGCATTGCAAAAAATAGTGATTTCTATCATTTTCAACTTGGGCTATTGTCAAATGTTACATACATATCATTGGTTTTATATGATGACCCTAATCAATGTTCAAAACACACAACTATCCAAACATAACTAAAATCAAATGAAGCACTCAACATAAACTAACTAGACAAACTACAACAAAACACACAACATAAACTAGACAAACTATAACAAAAAATAAGCTAAACGAACACCTCCAAAAACAAAATACTAACACCCCCAAACTTGAAATTAACATTTTCCTCAATGTAGAATAAAGCAATGGAAAATAAGGACTTCCCTAAAATGGACAGGATCAATCATTTGAGCTATCACTTTTTGCCTAACTCTCAGATTCTTCTGGTACATTATGAAGTGGTGGTGGAGTTGGGAACACAATTGAGTTGTCACCTTGTGATATGTTACGACTCCGGAGCATGGCTGTTAGAGCAATGTTGTGGTCCACCATATATTTGAGCATTTGCTGCTGGTCCTTCATCATTTGCCTCTAACAAGATTAAACTCCCACTAGGCATGATTGGAGATTAGCAAGAGAAGGTTCTTTAGAAGAAGACTTCCTCATGGGTCACTTATCGGAAGAATTAGGGGTTGAAGATGAAGGACTACTCTTGCACCTACATGCAATGTCTTCTTAAATGTTTCCATAACTGCATCATTGATTACCGAAAGAGGTTGTTAGAGTTCCTCTTTAGCAATAGTGGTAACTCCAGCCATGAGGCACAACCGACAGATTAATGAAGGGTGTCCCAGTCCATTTATGAGCCTTCTTGTGATAAAAGAGATGATGAAATACTCGATAACTTAGCCTACATCAATGGACAACCCTATCTAAATAGCATAGTTAAGAAGGGCTCGCTCCCTTGTAACATCAGAAACATGATTTGAAGGCAACATTTTAATTGAAATGAAATAGTGTCATGCCTTACTCGTTACCTCCAAATGACCTCTTGGGAAACTAATTAACTTATCATTCTAAGTCTTCCACATGCTGCCTGATTGAGTAAGGTAAGATATGATGGCATTATAGTTATGTCCTGTTCGCTAAAAATCTAGCCGCACATGTACAACGTCAAATATTATAGTTTAGTGATGAGTGAGCGTCGTATCCACAGGGATTGTGTATTTCAACCTTTCACTAACTATCATTATAGATAATTCTAATTTTATTTGGATGACCGAAGATATATAAGTAGATAATTTGTTAACTAATAACTAAACAAAATAGCTTTGAATAGGATAAATCAATGTATGGAAATCCTAGAGGATTGATTTCATTTATGTTTCATTCATGGCAATTTCAACTCAATTCTAATTTAGCAATGCATAAGTTTATAAACTGAGAATCCCAGTTCACTTAACCCCCTCTCTAGAGTGATAGGTTAAATATCTATTCTCAAAATTCTGAATTCAATATTCCTATAAAAATCTAAATAATAAGAATGCATTAATATCTATGGTTCTCTATTGAAGATTTCATAAAACATAAAAGCTCTCCCAAGTCATCTATAGTTTTATGTTGTGATATTTAAATCCTAATTAGGGTTACCTCTTTCAAGTGTCAAACCATAATTACATAATCATTCAATGGGTAGCAAATCAATTGAAAGCCTTACACATCAAACATCATGAATTAACCTAATTGCATTGCCAAATTAGAAAGTCATTGATTACACCATAAACTCCACATAAAATACAACTCTCCTTTAGAAAAAAGGAGATTAGCTACTCAAGATGTAAAATAAATTAAATAAATAAAATTTGAACATCATCATAGTCCCAATTCCAAGGTAAAGCACAAACACAAAGAAAGAAAATAATTAAAACCAAAACAAATCAATGTTTTCTCCCTTTTCAGCCTGCTCTCCACTCCTTGGTAATGGCTTCGAACCTCTTAATCTCTAAGTTGATCTTCTCTTCCTCAAAGCTTCTTTCAAAACTTGCTAAAAACTCCTAAGAACCTTAGCCTTCAAGTGCTCTCCAAAACCCTAACCAACCAACCCTTGAAGACTCTCTAAAATTTCCTTAAAAACCAAGCCAAATAATAGTTTATGCACTTTTTCCTTAAGCTATCCATCTCCGACGCCAATAGTGCCAGAATGGGCACTAGTGGTCCCACCTTACTATCCCCAGAACGGTGTTTGTGAAGAGTGAGCGCTAATGGCTCCAAAATATTATCCACTCGAGTTATCTTCACTATTGGGATCATATCTTCTTCATTTATTATTGGAATTGGATGATTCTTATTGTGTCAGATAGCTGGCCCAATGATCTTCAACTCTTATGTTAACCACTCTTTTTGAATCCATCTCAATCAATGCCAAAAATAGCATTAAAGTACTAGTTGTTCACAGTTAGCTTTTCTTCGAAATGGTTTGTTGACTGAAAAACCAAATAATTCAATTAAATATAATGTTTCATCAAATATAGTCACAAATCAATAAAACATGCCAAATGAGGTTCCAAAACATGCGAATTTGAGTATTAAAACAAATGAGGTTCCAAAACATGCGAATTTGGGTATTAAAACAAATGAGGTTCCAAAACATGTGAATTTAGGTATTAAAATGTAGTATATTATAGACTCATTAAATATGCCCAAACTTAGCTTTTGATCATCCTCGAGCAAAATAGCAACCAAACTAGTGAAATGATCAGGAAAAATCTCTCTCAGACAATCAAACTTATGCCAGACAAATTACACATGTACACATGATTCAGAATTCGTTCAATACATTTCTAAAGTAATCTCATGAACTCATACTTCATCAATCCTTTCATGAAGTGAAAATTATAAGTGTATGTGCTATGTAAATTTCAAGATCCATGCATATCTATCAGTCTACAATGTGTGAACTAATATTCTAATGATCTTCACAAAATATATCATATGCTTATGTTTCGTAATCCCTCTCCACTAATGTTGATAACTCTATTTACTAAGATCAATAGGTCTTTGTAAAGGTTGTATTTGGGCCTTTGGCTTGGTTCATAAAGAAAGGGTACAATGAATAATCAAGTCAGAGATTATAACTGAAGTGCTCATGGAAGTTCATTCTCTTACTTTCTGTTACGATTTTCTCATATTTTGTTTGTTTTATTTAGAGCTGTATTACTATCACACCTCCAAACTTGTTTTCTTTTGAGTTCATGGAATGTGATCCCCCCAATTTAAACTTCTTTCCATGGCTTTGTTTTTGCCCTCCTTTTTTATAGCATATTTAATTTAACATGCCCAAGTTCATTTTTTTTTTTGCTTTGCTCATATCGCTAAAACAACCATGCACATGACATATGTTGGATCTCGTAAGCTTGGCTTAACCCAAGAGGGGAGGGGTGAATTAGGTTTATAAAAAATTTCTTGCTTAACCCCTATTTAATTATTTCCCTCATTTTTATGCTTATATGCAAGTTATAATGAAGTAAGTAATGAAGCAATTAAATGCAAGAAGGTAAATCAATCATATATAAATAGCACATAATGTTTTTATAGTGGTTTGGGCAACCTTCCCTATTCCACTCTTCCAAGAACACTCCTCTTCGTGCCTAGGGTTCCACTATCTCTCTATAATGGAATTACATAAGTACTCCTCGGACTCTTTAGGTTCTAGCTCTAGGAGGCATAAACTTAGCAATGAATTATGAGAATAATCTCTCCAATAATCAAGTTGCGATTCTTGATACCAGCTCAAGGGGGCATAACTTAACAATTGATTATGAGAACAATCTCTCCAACAATTGAATCACTCTTCTTGGTGGGTTTCTAATAACTCAAGATATACACAAATGAAAGAAAGAGAGAATTATCCTTTGAACATGCTTCTTGTTGAGCGTTAGGAAGAAGTGATTTGAGTAGCTCTTTTTGGTACTGAGAATCTCCCCTTTACATTGTAGAAGGAGGCCTTGGATGAATGTTGTGAAGTTTGAAAGCTCTTATGTAAGTATGAAGAGGGTTTTAGCTCCTGGCTTTGGGTTGCTTGAAAATCAAAAGATTAAAGCTCAACAGAATCTTCAAAATGAATGCTTCAACTACTTGGAAACTTTCCTCCATTCCCCCTTAAATAGATATTTCAAAATCATGATTGTTAGAGTTGATTTGCTGAAGCAATGTTCGAATTTCTAACCGTTGGGGGTCGACAGGCTGTATGGTAGGCGCTTGGGCCAAGCGGCCTTGCGCTAGGTGATATGCTAGGCAGTTGGGCCATACGACTATGATCAATTCTCTAGCTTTTCTTCCAAGTGTACCGTGCTACCTCTTGGTAGGCAGTATGGCAAGTGGTTGCTTCAAGTGGCTAGCATCCCAGGTAGTTTGCTAGGTAGTTGCTCTAAGCGCCTGGCATCCCAGGCGATTCACCAGGTAGTTGCTCCAAGTGGCTGGCGTCCTCCACTTGTGTTTTTGCATTCTATCACTTTTTGAGACTTTGACATTTTTCATTACAAATTAAAATACATTTGTACACATATAATTTGCATAAGTTTAGAAACATGGATATAAAATTTGAATCATATATTTGTATTTAGAAAAACTCTTTCAAGCTTACATTCTTTGAAATATAGAAATGATATTTCTCTGAGGCACATAATTTTATCTTAACAATTATTTATATGATCCAATGTAGTACAATATGATAAACTAAGTTAATTACAATATGGATCATAGTAATTTTTTGATAACTTGCAAATATGTTTGCATAGTGATTACTCAAATAAAATACATACTCTTCAAGCATACTTGACTATATTTCAAGCTTTCTAAATTATCAACATTATTAGCCTATATCAAGTCTACAACAAGTTTTGTTGTTATCAAAATCATGCACATAATCCTAACAACATATATCTCTGAATGGGTGAAACATGGTTTTCCAAGCTAAATAGGCTTAGATAATGAGGCTAAAGGAATAAAATTCGAATGGTGGTTATTCACATGCTTTGCATATGTCATTCTTTCATCAAGCTCAATGGGGACACTAGTGACATTATGTTTACTAGGTTGGCTTGAAAGGCTCAAACTGATCAAAGAGTGCCTAAATCACTTCCAAATAATCGTGTTGTCTAAAATTTCACCTTGAGGGATAATCAAATAAGTTCTAACATGCTTGTGTCAATCAAAATAAGTAAATGAATTTATAATACTGTTAACTGAATTGCATACAGTTCACATGATCATGACATAATGTGCTTGAAATATTTTCATCAGTCACAAAGAAGAAAGACTTTTTACAAGACTCATTAAATCATAAGGAATGTATCTCCTTCTTATAAGACAGCTTATGTCAGTGACTAGTCAGAGAGAGAGTCATCCTATTCAGTTTCACCATGTTGGCATACAATTTCTCTTAGATGCATCATCCGCAAAAGATAGATGATTTCAAATTCCAAACAAACTAAGAATTCTAAACATATTTTAAACATAAGACACATAAGTGCAAATTCCAAACAAACTAAGCATTCTAAACATAGTCTAAACAAAATCACAAAAACTAGAAAACTGCCCCCCAAACTTGAAGTAAACATTGTCCTCAATGTAAGAAGAATAAAGCATTGGAGAACGAGGACTTCCTTGAAGTGTGTTAGATTACTCATCAGAGTAATTAGTGGACTCTTCATCAACATCTGATGGTGAATTTGGTAAAAAGTTTGGGAGAGTGGGAAGAACAACAGAACTAGAACCCTGGAAAATAACAGAACTAGAACCCTAAAAGAAATTGGCGTTCTTGAACATCTCATTCATCATGACATTGTGATCCACCAAATAATTGAGTTGCTGCTCAGTTAGCTTCTAAAATCTCTCCTGGGAATTTCGTAGCTCTATAACCCAGTCCTGAAGATCCCCAAGCATGAGCTCCAAGATGGGAATGTTAGATAGCTCTATGACCTGCGGTACTAGTCCTCTCCAATGTCTCCATGATAGCATCATCAATGACAGGCAATGGTATTTGGAGCTCTTCATTAGGTTTTCTAGTGACACCTGCCACAAGACATAGTTGATAGATGAGAGCTGATGATCCAAATTGCTAGACAACCTACCCATGCTGAAAGAGACAATAGAGCGCTCAATGACCTTCCCCATGTTTATTGACATCCCTCTCTAAATGGCTTAATTGAGTTGAGCTCTCCCTTTATGACATTAGAAACATGCTTTGAAGGTAGCAAGCTAGCAGATATGAAATAGTGTCACGCCTTTGAGAATGCTTCCAACTGTGCTTCCAACTACCTTCTTGGAAAGCTTATAACCCTTTCATTCTTCTTCTTCCATTGACTACGTGGCTGAGCCAAACTAGTAATGATGGCGTTGTAATCAGGACCTTGTTCTAATCATGAGGTGTACACATCATCATCAATGTTAGTCAATTTGAAGTAGTGATTAATGGAAGATCTGTCATAGGGAACCAATTTACCCCTTTCAAGAACTCTTCGATTTTTGGAATCTACCTCATATTAAGCTCTTGTGTTCACATAGAATTCCCTTACAATTGCAACCATAGCAGGCTCAAGTTGAGCCACAAACTTCTGCCACTGCCTCTGTTCGATGATGTTCTTAACATCATTGTATGTTGTGTTTATCCATCTCTCTCTGATTCCTTCTCTATGCATGATCGATGAATTGTAGACCTCTTCTGCTCGCTCATTAAAGAATGTAGGGCCACAGTCTGCGTCGCTTATATGGTCCAGAAGTGGTGGTCTTTCTAGGAGGCATGCTGACAACCATGCTAAATGTGACAAAAGAATAGATGCACACAATTACAAGTAACCACAAATCCACTTATGCCAAATCACACCAGTGTGCCATACTTTGAAATGCAAACAAGCATACATAATGGAAAGCACTCAAACAACCTTTTTCCCGATGAAACTTCTACTTAGGCATTTTCACAAATACCTAGTTGGCATTTAGTCAACACACCTTCAAGGTATCCTTCACAAGTGAAACCAATCCCATAAATAAATCATGAGGCATAAACATGAAAACCCATCATAGAGAATGCCACACACTTTAGTGCACTAAGAACAGAGATGGACTTGACCCCAAAAGTACAATGCAAAGAGCAAAGATAAGCCCAATGGATCACAATGAACTCCTTAACACATACTCTTCACCACCTCAAAACAAGGCAAATTCGTACCACAATCTACCAATGACAACCTCAACTTAACACATACTCTTCACCACCTCAAAACAAGGCAAATTTGTACCACAATCTACCAATGGCAACCTCAACTTAACACATACTCTTCACCACCTCAAAACAAGGCAAATTCATACCACAATCTACCAATGGCAACCTCAACTTCAATCTACCAACAACCCAACATTAACATAGCACAATTATCCCCATGAAAATCAACAAGCCATATACTTGAGCATTTCTTCAAACGGCTCCAAGGCAACTTGAAAACCCAAATTACCAAACACAAAAATCGATCTCCACTTTTTGGAAATCACAGCAACAACATAGGAGGAGGACAAACAAATGGAGAAAAGAGAGGATGTCACCTTATTCCTCCATGTGTTCATGAAACCCGACCTCAAAAGGTTATGTGGAGAAGGAGTGAAGATGGATTGTAGCGTTGCGATGGAGAGAGATGGGGAAATCAATGAGGAAAGGGGGAGATTTGGAGAGGAGAGAAGAAAGGGAGAAAATTAGTGGGAAAGGGGGTGATTTGGAGAGGAGAGTGGAAAAGGATTTTAGGGTTTCTCATGGGGAGTGGAAAGAAAGAAGGGACGAGTGAAAAGAGGGATTTTTGGGCACCGGCGACACATGGAAGTAAGTGGGGTTGGGCACCTGCGACGTTGTGTTGGCACCGGCGATGCCACCTCACTGTCTAATGAGACCCCTTTTTTTTCAATGCACGTCTAGCGCCAAATGGGTGCTGGTGGTGCCACCTCGCTGCCTTCTTTGGTGCTGTTTTACTCTCTTTTTCCACTTGTTGCTCCAATGTTGATTTTTTTAGTCTTGAATTTTCACTTGTCATGCCTCTCAACTCTTTTCAACTTGAACTTCACCTACAATTCATAAAACAATGGGTCATTATAGGATTCAAATATGCAAAATCAATTAAAGTGAAGAATCTACTATTTGAATTGAACTAGGTAGGACTAAAATAGTACTTATTAGCTATTGATATGCTTATGACTAAAGCTAATTATTCTACTCCAAAAAATTTAAATAAGAAGAAAGATATAAAAAATTGGGTTGCCTCTCAAGAAGCGCTTAGCTTAAAGTCCTCAGCCCGACTCCTTTCCACTTCACTCTCCGTTCTTCAAGTGGATCACTTCTCCACTTCTGCTCTCTTGTCCAAAATAATGCTTGATTCATTGGCCATTTACTTGAAATGTTCTCCCATCTTGTGTCCTCAGTTCAACTGCTCCAAAATTTATTCATAGCAAATGGTCCTGACCACCGCGATTTTAGCTTTCCATGAAATAGTTTAAGCCTTGAGTTGAAAAGCAAAACTTGTTGCCCTGGTTGGGGTTCCCTATTGACAATGTGTTTGTCATGCCATCTCTTCTCCTCTCCTTGTAAATTCTAGAATTTTCATAAGCTTGCTAATGAAATTCCTCCAACTCATTCAGTTGATGCATCCGCGTCTGACCTGCAACCTCAAAATTAAGTTAAGCTCACACATTGCCCAATACACTTTGTGCTACAATTCTACTAGAAGATGGCATACCTTTCCAAAGTGTAGCATGTACGGGGACATGCCCATGGGTGTTTTGTATGCCATTCGGTATGCCCATAGTGTATCTTCCAATCAGTTTAACCAATCCTTACGATTCCCTCCTATTATCTTCTCCTGTATCTATTTTATCTCCTGGTTGGACACTTCAGCTAGTCCATTTGCCTATGGATGATAAGAAAGCACCAACTTATGTCTCACACCATACTTAGATTGTAAGTTATTGAATAGTTTGTTACAGAAATGGAAACCTCCATCACTGATGATTGCCCATGGTGTCCCAGACCTTGTGAAGATTTTCTCCTACAAACATTTTAACACTATTTTAGCATCATTTGTTAATGTGGCTACTGCTTTCATCCACTTTGAAATGTAATAGATAGTAAGTAGAATGTATGAATGACCACTAGAAATTAGAAATGGTCCCATGATGTCAATTCCCTAGACGTCGAAAACTTCCACTTCAAGAATATTCGTCAGTGGCATCTCATTTCTCCTTGAAATTGTTCCGACAGTGATCACAGGTTTTAACAAATTTATAACTATCCTTGAAAAGTGATGGCCAATAGAACCTAGATGTAAGGCCTTGGAAAATTTTAAAAATGCAAATGTTTGTTATTGTAAAGTTTCGATAATTTTTGTCAGGTCGATAGATTGTATAATTAAAATTTTGAGAAAATTATTATGAAAAAGTTATGAAATTGAATGGATTATTAATATAAACATGA
>JAYJMB010002836.1:0-14816 GCA_036873735.1 Pouteria campechiana
GGGGGGGTGGGGGGGTGGGAGGGGATGTTTGATGTTCTACAAGAGGCCCGCATGTGATTTTTTACCTACGTCTGATCCTTCAGGAAACCAGGAAAGCCATTATGTTTTATATGGGGACATCTGATTTTATAAAATATGACCAAGATTCTAGCTAATAACAACTTCGTAGAGATCACTTGGCTGTAGACAGATGGCTGTGTGCACCCTTCAAAGGCCCAAGAGAAAAACAAATGTAGACAACAAAGTCATCACCAAGGAAATCTTCTTTTCAGAGGATCCCTGCGATCCTCAACAACAGTATGGAGCTCCTGTTGCAATTGGATAAACCTAATCACATCATCTCCTCCACACATATCAACAGCCCACTATTCCAACTCTCCTTCTTGGTTTCTTTAAGGATGCCACCTAGATTCAAGCAAATGTGCCTCGTGCCCACTATCTCACTAGGGTATACAAGCCAAAGATGTTCCAAGAATCTACAATTAGATACTTGGATTCCAGTGAACCCACCACATCACTCTAGATCTACAGCAACAAAGTCTCATAAGGGGAAGCATTTTTTACATGCTTTCTCCTCTCTTTAAGTTGCAATTATTTGATTGTAGTTTATTGAATTGACAAAGTGTAACAACTCTTAACTAGAGGCTCCATTAGGATAGTCCTGTCACTCCATGCAGTATGAAATGCTTTAATGGGGTTTATTTAAGAAAGCAAAGTTTAACAAAACCTCCTTGGTCTGAGGACATTTGTGCGGTTACTTATAGCTAGTCCTAGCCTCCATATAAAGTAGGGATTCAACATCTTTCCTGAAGCCTTTGAACAAAAGGTTGACAAGATTTCCCATTATGAGGGCAACCTGCACTGATAATGCATCTCCTCTAGAAGCCTTTGCAAAGTCAAGTCTCCTAATTTGTACTTCATATATTCCCACCTTGATGGCCAAAGAAGTAAAGAAGAATGCATCAACAAGCCCACTACACGGGGTTTACACCCATGGTTTTGCTCTGCAGACTACATCTCTTGCACAGAGTTCTTCCAGGTAACATAGCAATATCTATAATTTGAAACTTAAGGCTGCTTCAAGTCATTTTTGTATTAGGAAAACCTCTTATGCTTGGGCATAATGTTCAAGCTACTAAAGTTTGAGCAGATGAGGACACACCAAGTATTCAAGTAACAACAGACCCTATAAAGTAGACCTAGATCCATGTCCCAAGCATCCTATTCCTGTGCTGGCAGTGATCAATTGATCGTCAGAAGTCAGAACCGAAAATTAAACAACCCCTTTCAGATTCACCAGGGTAATCGGATGTCACAGTCATCACATGCAGACTCAAGAAATAGCCTTTCTTAAAAAAATTAGTTCAGATTAGTCCTGGAAACCTTAATGAGGCATCACCTATTTCTCCCTCCTCATTTCTTCCTTTTTGTTTGTATTTTCATTGATGAAGGCCTTTCTCAAATGATAGAATTTTTTAATCTGTTAACCATTTGTGCACAATAAAAAACCAACTATATTTCATGCACAGATTTTCAAAGTCCTCTGCATCATCAACATATGCTGTTTCCCACATATGTAGGGGTCAACTCTACAATCATGTTCTACCATTCTTGTCAATCTTGGATCATATCCTCAGTAAGCTCAAATATTTTCATAATTTTCCTAATAACATCTCAAAATATTGCTTTCGGCATTCATCTTGCTCTCTTATGGCCTTCTACAGTTCTTGTCTCCTTTCCTTTGCATGTAATCAAACCACTTATGCCTATGTTTCTGCAACTTATTATCCCTTGATCTTACCTTGGGATGAAGGATGTAGCTCAATTGCTGCAATCGGGTTGTTGCAATTACAAGTTGGATGTCTAGTTATCTAGACAGTAATTGAAGTGCCTAGTACCTAAAACTTATGGCTCAACTTTTCCAAAAAATAGGAAAGAAAACCCAAAAATGTTACAGAAAGACTCCAATTGGACAAAAATAGGCTGTTTAGATTGTAGATGAGGTAAGACGGGTGCTTATTTGGATTCAATCTGAATCGTTCACAGACTATATTTTGAGTCAAAAGCTCTCCTAGGGCTCCCTCATCTAGGATAACAAGGGAAGAGGACCAAGTTGGCTGTTGCAAACAGGTTGGTAGTTGGTACATTATCTCTGTTTAACCCTTTAAGCAAAAAGAGGCAAAAGGAAAATCCATGGCCCCAGTGTCTTCAACTCTTAGAAACTATGAGCCCACCTAAGAATGCCTTTGGTATTCAGCATCGCCAGCCAACCATAGACTATGTTCAATAAATGGAACACATTAGCCATCTACTATTTTGTTAGGCAGCAAAGGTAAGAGAAGGGCAACAATTCATTCTTAAAACCAGCATTCTTAAGACCAACGAGTTGGACCAAAAAGAGAAAAAAACTCTGTTCCCAGTTCTCCTATATTTCAATCCTTCAAAACCACAAGAATCCTTAGTATGAATTCTACTTTAGTACCTTTTGAGATTTCGAGAAGAGTTTCTCTTTGAAGAGTATAGTATGATGAAGGTTGTAATCTTTGTCAAAGAGTTATTGTCTATCATTGACCTCTATGTTAAAATAAGTTGGGAAGGCCCAAATGGCAGTGGCTTTCCCTGTAAGTCCACTTATCTCAAGCTCATTAGCTTAGCTGATATAAATATATAGGACAATACCCATTCTTTTCAATTCAGTAATGCAATTTATGATTTATCATCCTCGAAGGCTCTCAAACTATTTTATTTCTAATTTTATTCTTCCTCAACATCCTCATTTCAGCCATACTCATCTTATAGATATGTTGTTCTGTGACTGCCTCCTTCAATTTCAGACATTCCACTCAAAGAACAACAAATGAAAGATACATATAGGGTTATACAAGGTTCATAGTGTCTTTGCGTAGATGCACACCTCCTTCAATTTAAATAAACAATCGTTGACTTTAAATTGATTGTCTTTTATTATGATGTCATAGATGTCTCATTTTCAATAGTGCCATGATATCCCCATCAAATGCCATTAGGTATGAAGTCTTATCAAAAAGCTTGACCTGCTCCACATGGGTGTATTCAATTTCAAAAAATGAAAGTGAAATTCTTTCTTAATTAGATTAGCATAAAGAAAACATATGTCACAAGAAAAATTCCAAGAAAACCCAAAAATTCCTCAAAATGCTTCACTGGAAAAGATCAAAGACTTTTGGGAGGCAATTGAAGATCTATTAAATTGTGAAATTACAGTAAATTCATACCCAGTAAAGTCAATAAAGAGAGCCAGCCTCCATTAAAACAGACTATCATATTCTTGATCATAGAAGGAGAGAGCATTTTTAAATCTACACACTAGCTTTAAAATGTTATATGGAAATCCAAATTTTAACCAGCAAAAACATTGAGATAAAAACAAACATGCAGAACTACATTTCCCAAATGTCCTTTGACCCATGATGCCTAATGAATTAGAAACAGAACCAAATTCAAGCTGCTATAATTAATATTTCCAGAACCTAACATGGTTCAGTGAAGATAAGTAGCCAAATTTGACCTAGGCTCATTTAACCAAAAGAAAAAGCAAGGCACTGTGCAGTTATGGCATGAGAGAGAGAGAGAGAGAGCAATTCATTGCCCGAAAACCTACAAGCCTGTGGAACTTTTGATCTAGGTTATCATCCTCCAAGGTTCAAAAAAAGGCTTCAATTAATCATGCTCCAAAGATGCATCTTCCGCCTCCTAATAAATAACTCATCATAATAAATCCCATCAGGACTTTTAAGACATTTTGTGACGGCAACACCTTATGATCAGCAGAGCTGAAATTCAACAGCAGAGACCTAGGAACTTCAGCCATTGACAAGGAACTCTCTAGCAAGAACAGCATCTTCATCTTCCTCTTTTCCAGTTCTAATTCCTAAGGGATGCAACTGAAGCAAGGTTCTGGGTTTGAGTTCCATAACTAAAGGTGATAAGAGAGCTAGAGGAGTGCAAGAATCCATACATGACACAAACAGGTAGGTAAAAATTATTCTTGTGCTGATGTTGAATTCAACATCATTGTCATAATCCTACTATTGTTGAAAAAAACACCAGATTTCTGAAGTTTTAGCATATGAAGATTTGAAAAAAAAATTCCAACCTGTAGTTGGATCAGATGAGCTTTCCTCTAGAAGGAACCTGTCCCTCTGTTGAATATAAATCTCTATGCTCACACAGCAATTATAGAATATAATGTCAACATAGAACATGAAGTCGCACATGGAAATTCATGTGAAACAATTCGAGAACATCTAAGGTTAGCAGCATGTTTTGTACTACCACAAAAGTATTAGACATACCTGCAAAAGTGGGTGAAGATGAATACATAACTACCGACATCAGGACTACTACAAGAAGAAAGAAAATTGATTAGGGGATTCAACTTACTTGTATGCTAGCCACAACTGGCCATATTGGACTGCAAGATCTTTATTATGCTGTTCTGATAGGATAACCACAGTCTTGAAAATCCGACCATAAAGCAGTCTCCACTCCAACGCTGTACGCTCTACAGGCCCGCTGCAGAACATAATAAGTACAATGTTACCAAAGCTTTTCCGCCAACGAATGAGGTTTCCAATCTCAATATTTACTGTCCCAGCTTCCTCAACCCCGAGATGAACAGATGGGAGCTTCTGAGGGATAAAATCCCTCCGATCTCCATGTCCAATAGTAGGCCTCGGCCGGCCTAATTCCAAAGTCATCAACCTCGGCTGCTGATACCCAACGGCCAACAAATCCTGGAGCCAATCAGCCGTAAGCCTCACATCCTGCTCAGTCCAGAACTCCTCTTCTGCCATTGAATAGCTCAAATGCAAAATCTTCTCAAACAATGACGCCTTACCAGATCGCCATGAGATCAAGAAATTAATCAGGCGGCCCACATTGATGTGGAGATCCTTCTCTTCAGAAAACGGGTAAGCTTCTATCCGATCGTACCGGTGCACTGTTGGGGGATAAACTGCAACAAACCCAGCTAGCTCCCACAATATCCGCTGAGCCCAGTAACCCCTCAGAATATCTGACGCCATAGTGCTGACTGATACAGGAAGCATCAGACCCCAGAAAGCAGACGAATGGAAGATTGTATTGAACGAGTTCACAGGCACCATCATGCCTTGAGGCAATGCTACTTTCGGCGCATCAGCATCGAAGTTGATATCAAAGGCTTCCAGCTTAGATTTCCTCGTGAAGTAAAACACGGAATCAACATCAGGAAGGCCATTTGAGAGACCCTGCTGAATGAACTGCTTCCCACTGTATACCTCGGTATAGAAATCCTCGTGCGAGACTTCACCCACATTCTCCAGAGGTAGTCCGCGAGGCCAGACAGACCGCTGCCCAAAATGTATGTATGGATTTACAACAGTCCTATTCGGGTTATCGTGGCTGTACTGCAGCACAGTCGTCCGCCTTGCATCCTCGCCAATTAGCTCAAGATCGAAGTGCTTGCCAAGGTCCCCATCAATTACATCGCCGCGATCATCCGCATCAAAGATTTTCTTCGCGCCATGCTGGATCGCATACAAATAGCCGACCGACTTCCGAACATAGGAATTATACGGCAGATGATCGATGATCCTGTATCCGAGCTTCGCCTGCTGCTCCAATGACAGAAAGATGGCACCTTTGAGGTCCCAATCAGCAGGGGTGTGGGAATTCCCGACAGCGAGGAGCTGCCAGCCCTTGATCTTGGCGAGGCGGCCGAGAGAGTCGGACGGGTAGGAAGAGACGGAGACAACAATCCAGCGCTCCGATCGGAATGAGGCGTAAGGCGTGGATCCGTCTACAATGGGGGGAATGGACGAAGAAGGGGGCAGAGTCGGGTAGGGAATTGCAGAGGGAAGGTGGGCCTGCGACTGCGATTGCTGGAAGCACAGAAAAGTGGCCGTATCTCCGGCGCGGCGAAGGAAGAAGAGAGCAGCGACGGTGGCGAGTAGGAAGAAGACTACGGCAATCTTGTAGATGTTTTCAGCGCACCATCTGGAGAAATCGAGGGATT
Source organism: Pouteria campechiana (assembly GCA_036873735.1). NCBI lineage: Eukaryota > Viridiplantae > Streptophyta > Magnoliopsida > Ericales > Sapotaceae > Pouteria > Pouteria campechiana. The sequence goes on from JAYJMB010002836.1 coordinate 6,038, forward strand.
TGGGTTCGGAGAATCGGTGGGAATGTTGGTGGGTTGGAAGAGGGAGAGATTGGGCGGGAGGTTTAGGGGGAGAGCGATCTTGGACCAGCATTTGATTGGATTGGGATCCGTTTGGATTTACCGATTTTGACTAGTATTGGATTGGGTTGAATTGCGATTTGTAGCTCCTGCAAGTACAGCTCTGAGAAAGAGGAAGAGCGAAGAAATGCCGCTGCCGACAAAAGACTTCACTCTGTCTTCATTTTTCTCTTTCTCTTCTTTTCTATTCTTCTTGGGGAATACGATTTCTTCGATTTTCTGCAACTGCTAACAGCAGTTTGGTGAGCTTCCGCTGCTGCTGGTAGGCCAGCTTGTTTGCTTCGTAAACTACTACTCTGTCGCACGGCGATGGATGATATACACGCGATGAGAAAGATAGTGAAAATCACCAACCACTGCTGCCTGATTAGCTCCATATTTGGTCGAATTTTAAAGGAAGAAGTGCGATTATATCATGGCTCAAAAATTATGGCTTTCTTCTCGAAATCTAATTGATGGATGTTTAAAGGACGGTTATAAATGAAATATTCTGTGTTCTTATTTTTCCCACGAGTTTACACCAATTAAAGGAAGGGATTGTTTTCATCAAACGAATTTTTTTGATTGGTAGGTCTTAATTGAGTTGATAGGCCCGCCGCAACTAGCATTATCTTTCCTGGGGTATCAAGCGAATGAAATGGCAGGACTTTGATGTGACTCTCTTTCTTCTTGCAAAAGCATTGAGATGCTCGCTCTTGAGGCAGCCAAGTAGCAGTCCAAAGATAAAATTCACTGCAAGAAAATTCTCTACAATGAATGAGTATTATTTCATCCTATAAAATTACTGGATTGGTGGGAATTTTATGGACGGCCGACATGAAATATATGTCCATAAATTGGAGTTTAGGATTTAGGAATACTTTGAAACATGCTGCCCGTATAATTTGATTAATTTCTGAGTTGCCTGTGTGCCGAGCATCGTAGGTAGCCAGAGTATATATAAACTCTTTTATTACACGTGGATCTACCCAGCCTGCCAGAGTTTAAGCTGCTTCTCTCAGAAATCGTACTAAAGGCAAATACATCGACAGTGTAAACCGTCTGAATCCTGCTCCTTTGCAGGAGTGATTAATCCACAAAAAATCGCAATAAAAATATACCTTACAAATGGAATATTTTGTTGCCAGTACCCTTTTAGTGACTTTCCACTTTCATTGTTGGACCAAGTGATGCAATCTCTAGTCTATATTTTATAAGATTAAACCACTTAAATCTACCCTTTCACTTCACATTTCTTCGCTTTACTTCTTGTCTAATTTTATTTTTTCACTTTTGTTGCTCATCTATCTCAATACTCTCGTTGAAGCTACGTTTATCTTATTTATATGCTATTTTTTAATTATCCCGTGTTCTATGTCATAAAAGCTTAATTAGTTTTCTAACCATTCAATAAAATTTTTCTTTTTAATTTAATTAACACTCAAAGATTATACACAATTTTAAAAGCACAGTCTTTTTTTCATCCAGCTTAAATTTTATATAATATTTTTGTCAATCTTATTAAATTTTCTCATCAACTGCAACTGTTAATTTTCAGTAGAAAAATCCACATTTCAAATGGCCTGTGCACTAGGGTGGTTCCTTTGCTTCCACAGTAGCTCCATACCCTTTTTTGTGAGGCACAAGGGTGAGTCTATAACAAGCTGATATTCGCGGAACTTCCGATGTTTATAGATCTGATCCATTGAATCAGCTGAGAAACATGTGGGTGAAACATTCTGAAGATTCCTCAGACAGGCTGCCAACCTGCACATAAATCCAAGTAATGTTCATTTCTTGCGTCTCCTATGAAAAATGGACGATTAAAATTTAATTCTCATAAATTTGGGATCCCATATTATTACGAATAATTCAGATTTGCTTCTATATTTGCTATGGTAGTGGAACTGGCATAATGCTCTTAGCAAGCCTGGAGACCACAGCAGGATATAAAAAAATACAAGTTATAATATATATTTGAAATATGTAGGATGATTTTAATGTAGTAAAAGAGAAGATAATTTCAATTATAAAATAGATAAATGTAAAATAGATACTTTTAATATAAACACAAAAAACATTATTATAGATATAGATAATAACGAAGGGCGGGGGAGGAGTCAGCCTTTTAACAAAGAGTTGAATTTGGTGTCTTCAGATATAAATACTTGTCCACTTGACTTCTTTTCACAGGCTTTAGTTGTTTTGTTTTGGGCCATCGTAATTAAACAACTATATGCTTTCTGCCTAGGCCAAAAAATCCTTGGGTCCTCGCAATTTAACAAATATATATTTTCCGCCTGGGCGAAAAAAGAGTGTCAATGACATTATGCTGCTCGATAATAATGTTAAAAGTCTAACTCGATGTCAAAGCATTCAAGCATATATTTTGGGACCCATCGGTCCGATCAATAAAAAGTATTTTATATTAAAATTCAAATAATAATAAAATAAAAGTGTTAAAAGGATAATTTTGCACGTGCATCCTTAAGGTTCTGCTTGGATGCATATTACTTATATTTTTAATCATATTTTTTGACTTTTTAATTAAAATATTTACATTGCCCATATCATCCCATTTCTAATATTCTCTTTTTCTAACACAACTCTTTCTATTACACTAAACAAATGTTAAAATGAAAGCTCCCGGAATTGTTATCTATATATATGTATATATGTATATATATATATATGTATATATATAGCAAAGCTTTGAGCTTTAAGAAAGGTAAAACTTTATATTTTGTTTAATGATGTTAATTAATGGGTAGTTTGAATTTACTCAAAAATTTGACGATTTTGGCTTATAAATTTATTTATGAATTGCATATTGGAATTCATTATTTCACTAATTATTATATATTAACTTATACCATCCAACTTTGTTAAATGAGAGGTGTTTCAAAATATAAACTAACCAAAATGTTCTCGTTGTCTTTTTTTAAATATCAATCTTAAACCATAGGTATGATTAGAATTAAATATATTACTTCTTATAAATTACTATATAATGTAAAATTAAATTTAACTTTTTAAAACTTAGTAATCTGAATGTAACATTAAGTCTCTTAGTATATATGAAATTTTAAACTAGTGACCTTTTCCAGGATATGTAGCAAATATAATTAAGAGTAAGGGTCTATTAGAATAGCGTATTAGAAAGATGGTGCATTAAAAAGAAAGCATGTTAAAAGAGTTCAGTCGATAATGATAATGACAAAAAATGTAAGATAATGATAAAAAAAGTAAGATAATAATAAAAAAGTAAAATTAGTATATTAGTTAAAATTTCACATTATTTAAAAAGGAACTTAGAAAAGGTTATTTTGTTAATACACTCCCTTCCTAGTGCATCCAAATGGAACCTTAATAAGCAAGAAAATCCAAGTCCACATTGACAATGTATGCTAGTTTTCCAATGAGTCCATATATACAAAGTGATAATAATTGCAAACCTTGATCATTGATTTGTTTTCCCTCACCTAGGATTTTGCTCTTGTATAATTCATATATTCATTTGTAGCTACCCTTTTTCACCATTAGTGTTTGAAAAAAAATTAAAGTAATGAAAAATTGTTATGTTCCATGACTAAAAGATAATAACTCAAATATTGCCAATTTAGCTTTTCAAAATTGACACCAAAATATGATAACTATTATTTACAATCAACCGTTATTATAATTGTTGGTCTCTTGCTATAGTTTAAGCAAATAGAGTTAACAGAAATGTGTTAAATGCACCACATTATTAAGCACTCAAATAAAATCAAGAACACACAGAAAGTATAATGGTTCAATAATCCCTACTTACTTCACTGTCTGAGTCAAATTCTTATAGTTGAGTTCTACTAATCAACTTAATCCCAAAATTACAAGTGGTACAAATTCTCTATTCTCTAAACTTACAATTCCAGGTGGTTGTCTAGTTGAATCACTTATATACCTTGTAATGATTCAAACTATCTCTTGGTTTAGAATCTAAACCAAGATACAATCAATATAAAGAAATAAATAATAAGATGATGCTTACAACCACTTTGACACACAAGTAACTTCTAAACTTCAACAAACTTCACAGCTATCACTTCAATCAAAATCACCTCCAAAATAGAGTTTAGTAATAGTAATAATCCAATTTGCTACAGACCTAAGCTCTTTAATTTACTCTTATGCACACACACAAAGATTTGTCTTTTCTCCAGCTAATCTCTTGCAACTGCTAAGAGAGTTTCTCTCCAAAGAGTTTAAAGAACAAGTCAAATAGGCTCAAAATCTGGAACTGCATAACTGTCAGTAATGGACACAAACCATCGACGTTTCCCATAAAACCATCGATGTTTGTTCTTCACAAAAAAATTCGTCAAGGTTTAACTTTGCTAGATTTGTCCTTGACTAGAAATTAGTTGAAGTTCAAACATCACCGAATTCAAATGTGTTAAGGTTCAACTTCACTGGATTTGTCCCTGACGAGTAAGCCGTCAAGGTTTAAAAACCTAGTTCATAGAAAAATGTCAACGAATTATGCAATCCGTCAATGTTTCGCCTTAGCCTGAAATGTATCATTTTCAAACTATACCTCTACCTATTTTACATCAATCCATTCAACTTGCACAACACTCACATTAATTATTTATTCACACTTCATAATCAAACCAACCAAACCAATCACATTCCATCTACAATTTTGAATTCAAGTAGCATTCCAACCTTGAACCTATAACTTTTCACAAACTACTTTAACTTGTGACATTTAATCTTTCAAACCTATTTTCATAGTTTCTCAAAATATGTTTCACAACCAACCTCCACTTTATATCAACTACTATTTTTGAACTCCGGTTTGGAATTGAAATAACATTTCATTCTTTATTTGATGCTTGCATGAAGTGTTAGATCGCATTTCATTTCACATTCAACACATCAATTCAAATTATCCAAGCTCTAAGTTTGTTCATCATCAAAACAGAAAACAGGAATCAAAGAATAATAGTTATTTAGCTTGGATAAAATTATAATTAAGCTTTTTTGTAATCAACTTCATGGACATATCATAGATTTTTGGACTTTAGTTAATACGATTAGACACTTATGCCACAACTCTTCATTTTTCATCTATTTTTATTGACTTGTCAATACATACATCCATTATTAGTTTGGATATAAGTTCTCATTACTTAAGAGTTTTGAAGTGTATCTAAATTATATGTGTAGAAAAAAGTTAGATAAAAAGTCTTTAACATGTAGCCAATCATTTCAAGGTAGAATTGACTTATTTAATGTCTATACAAATCTATATAAATAAATATAATTCTTGCAAGTGATTAACATACTTCATGTTCACTCTAGTAAATTTTTTTTTAGTATCAAACATGAGGTGAACAATTTATTAAAGGTAACAAAAAAATCATTATTAGAAATCTATGTAGCCATACCATTTTCAAAATTATAAAAAAATTACAAGTTTAATATTACTTGGTTTATGCAAATTTCAAAATAATCTAAGACTTAGTGCAATACCTAGTTAAGGTGAGGAAAAATATCATGAATGAAATAAGTATTTGTGTAATACCCCACACAATAAGCATGTGGGATTACTTTTTTAATTTTGTAGAAAACTGTATGGCAGGTGCAACCGCCTATATTGTGTGGGTGGCTTTAATGTGTAGCATGGGCATGGGTGGCTTTAATGTATAGCATGGTGATTGTCCGCACTAAATCTTATTGCAAGTGTTTGGTGTCAAGTTTCATAATATACCAAAAGATAGATATTTTTATAGTAGTTCAGCCTAAGCAAGGTTCCTACTCTACTTCTCTAAAACAACCTTTCTTATTATCGTAGGTTCCACTTGTTGGATCCTGGCCTGCCATGATACGCAGGGTGTATGGCAAAGCTAAAATCCTAAAGGTATGGGGAAAATAGATGGGTTATGTAAGTACAGAAATAAGATGCAATGGGAACACACAAGCTCAAAGACAATAGAAACACAAAAAATTATAATGGTTCGGGACCCCTTGACACCTACTTTACTCTCCAAGGTTTCCCTAACCTTGGGTTCCACTATAACCTGTGAAATCAACCTTCCTTGGTTTTACGAGCTGACCAAGAACTCTAAAATGTTGGTTTTACTTAAGCTCACCAATAATTTATACAACCTGGTTTCTCAAGAGCTTACCAGGAACTTCCCATTGGTTTTCAGAGCAAACTAGAAACTCTACGATCTAGTTTTTGAGTTAACCAACAACTCAGCCTTTACAAGTATAAAGTGTAAAAATAAATGTCTCTAACTAGGCCTAAATATACATATAGTGTAAGCTCAAATGTAAATGATAAAACATTAATCTTATAGTGCTCTGTTCTCCTTTGAAAAGGTGAAGATGTAACTTCAAAGTCCTTTGTTCATTAAAGTCTATTGGAGTGAATGGACTTAGGAAACTTGAGTTCTTAAGATTAGAGCTTACTATATGTACTTAAGAATATATTTCTCTTCTTTGCAACTTTTATTTACAAGTTCCAGATTTAATCTAGTTATTGCTTCCTTCATTTTTTGACCATTATAAGGCTTTTTATCATTTTGCACAAACTGCCGCATCGCATTGCTTCAGAGCATCTAAAGTTACACTTCAGATCCTCTGAAGGTAGGGTCTCGTCATTGGTCTTGATGGTGCATAACTTCAGACCCTTTGAAGTAAGTGACCTGCATCTTTGAAGCTCATGACGTCCTGATACCTTCAACAGTTATGTTTCTTACTTGTTTTAGATGTGCTGAAGTCCCTTTAAATGCTCTTCTTACCAATGACCATATTTCGACGTCTGAAGCTTTATTTCCTCATCTGAAGCAACTCTGAAACAACTTTGAAGCTTGTGAATGAACTCTGATTTATCCCACTAACATTAAAAAGCATGTAGTTCACCTCTAAAGCTTTCAAGACATAAAAACGTCACCTTTGAAGCTTTTGTTTCTTATTTGAAGCACCTTGAAGATGTTTTGAAGCTTTGAACTCTTCTTCTGCTCATTTGATGAACTTTGAAGCTTCCTCCTTCTACTCTGAAGCTTCTGTTTAATATCTGAAATATCTTATTCTTGCTGGACGAACTGATTCTTCTAACGAAATCAGAGTTCTTACTCTGAAACCTCTAGATTTCATTACTGGAGTTCTGAAGCTGGTTTAAAGTGTGGCTTCAGCCTCTTGAACTTATCTTGGCCATCTTTAATGCTTCTGAATGTCCATTTAGTCATTATTGTGTCACGTCTAAAGCTATTCTAAAACCAAAAATCTCAGCAGCAATTCATTAGCTAAATTCAAGCATTAAACAAGTTTTGTTAATCATCAAAACTAAGTCCTTAGACTCAACACTACAAACACAAACCAACACACATGCTGATTTTTTTTAGCTCACTAATGAACTCTTATAGTTACAGTAAGTCTTTTCTATTTGCTGAAATCAATATATAGTGCTACAAGCCCCTTGCTTGCAAAAATAAAATAGTAAATAACTTGTACAAATGGAATGTCTCTTACTTAGGTAGATGTGTACATAATTAACGAGCAAGTAAATGATATAACAATAATAATCAAAGAATTCAAACTCCTAAAATTTTAATGAAGATTGAGCTTTGAATGCTTGACTAGAATTCAACAAAGTGGGAGATGAAAACTAGGAAGAAAACTTTGAATACTTTACAAATGATTCCTTTAATTTACTCAACTTCTTCTTCCAGTGATTTAAATCTCTATTTATATCCTTTGGAAGGTAATATAGCTGTTGTAGTATTTTTGAAAACTTTTTTGACCATTTTTGATAGCGTGTTTTAACTCAAAAATAAGCTTTCCAAAGAGCACACTTCAAACCTTTGAAGGTTTACTTCAAAAATTTGAAGATCAGGTGGTGTAGTTACCATTGTTGCATTAATTTTAAGAGTTTTAAAGCTCCTTTTCTTGCTTCTGAACTCTGCTTAGTAGATGGAATGAGCTCTAGCAAGGCCTTTCAATCCTCTAAAGATCAAGTTCCTTCCTTTAAAACTTCTTTTGAAAGTTGATATCTTCAACTGCCACCAATGACTAGCTTTACAAACTACTAAAGCTGAAGTCTTTCCTCTAAAGGATCCTCTGAAAAGATTTTCATGTTCTGAACTAGACTTTAAATGGTTTTTCAAAACTTTGAAGCTTGGGTTCCTTCCTTCAAAATGATCTTCTGAAGTTTTACAGACTTATTCTTCACTTCGGAATGTTCTTTAGACCTTTGATGTTTCCTTTGAAGTTGCCTTTGAAGTTTTCAGACTTTGTTTTTAACTTCATGCAATCTCTGAAATGTCCTCTGAAGTCTTCGGATACTTTCGAAATGACTTTTGAACTGCAACTTGATTTCAAAGTTATCATTTGCTTCTGAAACTTGCTCTAAAGTTTAGAAACTTGATTTTCTTAAGCATGTACTTATCATCTTCTTTTAAATCTTAAAATATGATATGTTCAAACTTATAATTTGCTTTATTACATTCCATGTCATTCTAAACTTATTTCAACTTATTTTCTTAGTGTTTTCCTAGTTTTATCAATTTGTTCCTACAACACTTGAAAATTAAATTGTTAATACTACCAATTTCTCACTCACATGTTTGCTCATAATTAAAACTTAGCTATTACTTTCATTCATCATCAAAATAAAGCTAATTAAAGTGGTGTTTGAAACGCCTCGCGGAGAGCGCTCAAGAAGTCAGATCAG
>JAYJMB010002837.1:4657-25592 GCA_036873735.1 Pouteria campechiana
TTCATTATTTTAATATTTTTCTGACGGTTTGGATTCTTTCTCTGTGGTCAGAAATTGATGACGTGAGGATTACTTGGATTGAGTCCTGTGCTGCTCGATGAATGGAAAAGGACTTTTACCGGTTGGTAGACGCCAATTACGCGCGTGCGTTCTTTTGTTTATGTGCGGATAATCAGATGAAGGTCTGCTTGGCTTACCACTCAACTTACAAACGCCTGTTGGGATAGGATGAAATGAGTAAATAATAAATTGATGTAATATTGATTTACTTAATTTATTTTTAAACATTTATTTTTTTTATTATATTTTTATGGTAATTTTTTATTCATTTTATTGCATGTATCGCTTTTCATGTTTCATTTTTTATTTTATTTTTCACTCTTTAAATACACCCCAAGAGTAATTCACCGCTACCCAAATATGAAAATAAAAAGGAAATCCAACCCAATTAAGTTCCAGAGAAATGAACCCAAGAGATGCTCATTGCAACCTGTTTTGCAATTACGATTTCAATTTTTGGGGCTATCCATCGGTCTATTAAAGACTATCACAATACACAGTTCTTAACGGCCATCCCAATAACAAATCTACCACCACCACTTAGAGAGATGCACATGCATGAATATGGGTTGCACAAACATTATTTATTCAATAAGCATGTGTGAGGATACGTGTGTATTTTTGTGTTAAAAAGATACACACGTATCTTTTTATGTATAAAAAGACAAGATAATGAATTAAGACTTTATTTGAATTGTGTTAATAATGCAATTACACTAGCCACACACGTTTTTTACACACTTTTTGAAGCTAATTTGATATTTTCACCATCATAATAATCTTATTTTTTATGTAATTGCTCCATTTTGCTAGCACAATTCTCAGCACAATGTACTTGCATGGCTAACCCACCCCCACACACCCCGTCCAAACAAAACCTGAAAAAAACATTTGTAATTAAGAATAAAATATGAACAATAATTTTAAAAGTAGAATGATAATGAAATTTTATATATTTGATGTTTATTTTATTGAGTGAAATATATAAATCCATCCAAGTTGAAAAATATTAGAAAAAAGCTACTGCTTACAATAACTTATACTGTTTTTTTTTCTAGTTACTCATATTTTTAATTATTATCTATTATTCTTTTTATTAAAAAATCACTAATATCATCCTATGTTTTACTAACGTCGTTTGTATTCTGGATTCATTTTTTAATATATTTTCCGTCAAATCATCCTTAATTAAATTTATGCCACGTGGCGAGCATGTCAATTTCGGACTTTTAATTGGGTAGATGCGTGAAACATGCTTGAAGCGTTAGCGAAAGTTATCTTCAATTACTTGGATCTAACCAGGTCTCATGGCAAGTGGGCTATTTTCAGACTTTCCAGTGAGAAGATGCCTGAAACATGCTAGAAAATGTCCACCAAAGTTATCTTCGATTTCTTAGATTTAAGCCCCGTGGCAGGTGGATCTTTTTCATACCTGCCATCAAATGCATGACGCATGCTAGAACTCAAGCCATTGTTGCATGGCATTACCAACGCTATTTGTGTCCTTTTTAGAATTAGCAAAGATTGAGGGGGGAAAGAAAAAGGCAAAATCTAAAAAAGAAAATGATTAAATGTTAATGTCGTCATAAAAATTCCCATGATTGTTTTTGGGCCACAATACTGTATGTGTACATTATTGAGCTTAAAACATTCACGATGTTTGTCGTTGCTTATTTAGCCAATGTTCAAAAAATCATGCCAATTAGATTATTAGATAGGCAACAAATAAAAAGAGAATTACAACGAGTACATATTCACTCTAATTCGAGGTAACTTTTTAATGTCACTTACATCTTCAATTGATAGAAGTTTTCGAATATCAACTAATTAAAAATTTAGATTTAATATATATGTTATTGTAGTCTTAAATCAATCATTTGCATGAAAAAATGGATAATAATATTACCATGGAATCGTTTTGCTTTTAAAGAGCAGAAGAAAATAAAAAATGGTATATAATAAGATAATAAGTAATAATTGAAAATAAAATAACTACAGATTAAATAAAAATACAAATTTTAATATATATTTTTTGAATAAAAATATAAAAGATAATGATTGAAAATACGGATAATAATAAATAATGTATGGTTAGTGAAATAGGTGAAAATAGATAAATGTTACCTTAATTAAAAAGAAGAAGGTAAGAGAAAAAAAAGAGACAAATGATTTTCTCTCATTTCCCTTCTTAATAAATGGGGCCAACAACTTTGCCAAACAGGCAATCTAAGAAAATATTGTTTTCAATGAGACGGGGTTGACAATTGGTTTCATCTTTACATATTTACTTCAACATGGTAGCAAGAGGAAGTCATTATGTGAACAACTTTGCCAAATGGATGGTAAGATTACGAAAATCATTGCAAAAATTTCCTTGTGCGAGAAACATCTAACGCTCCATTTTTATGAAATTAAGTAACTATAACTCTAGTAAAAAGTACTTGAAATAAAAATAATTTTGACTTATAGATTTGCTTAACTATAATATAATGAAAGTATTTTTATTATTTAAATGATAAAAAATTATGTTTTAATTCTATCATTAGTTATATTTAAAAAAATTATGTAAATAATATAATATGAAGATCAAATTTTAAGATTTAAAATAAGTGCTAATAATAAAATATTTTGAATATACATTGTTAACTTACATAGAATCTAAGGTACATACTAAATAGATGTAATATCATTTTATAAAGAAAATGGATTCCTACTATATTTTTTTAAAAAATTAAACTTATCAAATATCCCTTAATATATATGAGATTTATTGCTCATTAGTTAAAAATAAATATTAAAAATATAAAAAATAATAATATGCATCTTGTTCATATTAAAAATTAATTACCATGGTGAAAAATCAAAATAAAAAGAATTATAAAAAATAAAAAAAAATATTTTTTATAATTTAAAAAATAATATTAATACAAATAAGTAAAAAAAACTTATTGGTTAGAAAGTAATTAAAACTTTGATGGATGGTGATATTTACATTGTATCTAAATATTTAAATATAATTTTATATACTTATGATATTATTTTTTAAAAGAAATAAAAATAGGTAATATTGTCTTAACATAAGAAGTTTAAGAGAGAAGTAGAAATAGTTTGTTATGTTTCTTTAGAATGCATTATTTTAGCTTTTGGGGTCTATTAAAGTAATTTTAAATTTCTAGGCAAACGCCTTAGAAATGTGTTTTGTTCCTGGAAAGCACTTTCTACCCTCTCGAATGTACGGTCAAATGCAACAATACAGAAGCTAGTTTTTTCTTTTTTCCTTTTTTTCTGTTTCTGTAAAGCTTGGTTGGACAGGAAAAGAAATGAAAGGTGGTTAGCTTGATAAAGGTTAAATCGGTTTGTAGTGGGTTTGGACGTCCATGATCCCATGTCAAGCAACGAATCCTTGGATCGGCTGAGAAAAAAAGAGCTGGCACATTTTTACGACAGCTTGGGTCAATAGATTGAGGGTGAGGGCTCTGGAAATCAATTTCGGTAAAATATGTTAACTGACAAATTCGCATGTAAAATTAAAGGCTAAATCGGGGCTGTGTTGAGTACGCAAAAAGCTGCCTACCAGTCTCCTGCTTTAATTTGGCTTTGGTATCCATCACTATCATCATATATATTTGTAAACTATTCTCGCCTGTCGGCTTTGTGTTGAAGAATATATATATAGCAAGGTGAAAAATACACAGGACAAGGGGGGAAGAAAATATGCCTTATTCGTGTTTGCCTAACAAGCATTCCTGTGATAGAAACTCTCTTGCTTATGCTCACCTTAACAATTATATAAAATCCAATCACAACATTGCATTTATATATTATTACAAGCCATGTTAAAAATAGGTTAAAGCGACTCATATCAAACAATGGATATAAGAAACGGAGAATTATTGCAAAAAACGAAGAAAATGAAATTAAAAAAAAATAAAATAAATGTTATGAAACTCAGGACAAAGATAGAAGAGATGAGAATTAATTAGATTAAATGTAGCATTAACGTGAGAGGGAGATATCTGAACAATATCTCACATCCTGGATTTGACCGGCGAACCACAGCTGCTCTTAGGCCCTGCCCCTAAGAAATGTTATTCCGGTTTTCTCCACGGTACGGCGCTCCTGCCGTCTTCAATCATTTGCTAGAGCTTGTGAACGGGAAAGCATCAGCCACCGATGTGGCTGAAGCGGCCTCAATTTCACTGCGTTTGTTTTTTCGCACACCAGATATTTATAGGAATGTAGTCTTTAACCATTGATGGGATGGTATAAAATTTTCAAGATGTAAAATAAAATAATAGATTTAGATATTTATAAATAATAAACGATAATTTGAATGAGTTATATATACATGATGATAGCGTATTTCTAGTATTTTTTAATGCAGCCTTGTGTGCATAAACATCCAGATGATATTGTCAGGGACTTTTGTAGATATGTACACTTTTTACCTGTAACTATAGTCTCATCAAAATTCTTAAAATATTTATAAAAATATCTGTATTTTTAATAAAATATTTTTAAAATGTTTAACATATCAATTTTCAAATTAATAAATGATCTATATAATTTTAGAAAAGTTGTCTAAATCTCTTGAAGTGAAATAATTATTTTTTAAAAATACTCATTAGATACAATTGCATTGGAAAGATCCTCTAAAGATTGACGGTTTTGGTATGTTGGAAACGTTTTGATAAAATATAAACGATTTTATAAATTTATAAAAATGCAGGTAAAACCATAATTATGACAAAATATGTAAATATATCTGCAAATGCTCCTGTTCGGATCAAATTGATGATAAACTTAACAAATGAACATATTACATTGATTCGTGAGGTTTGTAAAATCAATGAAAAGTTAATTTTTCATAATAAAGGATATTTTGTCATGTGAAAAAAAAAAGGTTGTTGCAAGTAGGAAGTGAGTCGCCTGCGTGTCCACTGAAAAGGTGCTTCCCGTAGCCCACGCCCACCCGCTCGAGCGTTTCCTGCAACAGTCTATAGAGGGCAAAAACGTCATTTGATTCCCGTAACCTCTGCGTTGCCGATTTCTGGCTCCACAAAACCCTCGGCGACCTTTCGCCGATTCTCTGGCGCCGACGGAAAGAAAGCAAAACCGCTTTCTAAGCTCAGCTCTCACCTCGAAATTCATTCAAAAATCTCCGATTGCATCGTCAGATCTCTGCTTTTCGATCGTATTTATAACTGCGCCGCGAATTTATTTCTTCTCGTCGGGAATTTTTATGCAACAGTGTGGGGAGTTGAAGTTGTGATGTGAGATAAGCAGTAGATTTGTCGAACGTTGCTTTGTGCATGCAAAGAAAAAAGCTTCTGAAGTTGGTGAAGATTTTCTGCGAAGTTGATTATCCGAAAGGTTGCAGCTTTGTAGACCGGAATTCTAGCACTGTGCTAAAAGTCGGGTCTTTGGACTAGTAGAATCTTGAAATTGAAGGATTTCATTTTTCTTTTAAACATTTTCATGTTTGTCTAATTTGTTGACGTTCTTCTAGTAATTAAGATGGAATCTGATACGAACCGGATCGAGTATATAGGTTACAAGGATTCCTGGGCCTTGAATGGACTGCTAGAGCTTTTCATGTCAGGGCAAGGAATACTTTTTAACCTATCGTCCATCTATATCAGAATCGTTGAGTCTTTGTCTCTGTATTATTATTTCCTGTTTTTGTGTTGCACTTTATAGAATATTTCTGAAAAGTAGACCCATGAATTATTATTTCCAGTTTGTGTGTAGCTTTTTATGGAATATTTCTAGAAATAGACCCTGTTCATTGTATTTTGTTTCCTTTGGTGGATTTCCACCATAAAGTATTTTAAGTTTGTGCATTGTATTCAGGATTTTAAGTTTGTGCATTGTATTCAGGGCTCTGATAAGCAGAGGTGAATTTTTATTCTGTTAAGGTACTCATAGAATAAAAAGATGGACAAAGTAGATAGTTGGGCAGCAGGTAGCTAGAAATTCCTGTCAGTTACTTTTTTAAATGTGTTATTTTTATGATGCTTTGGACAAAAGATGAGCTCATTTCTGTTAAAGGGGTAAAAACCTTAAATTTTTCGAAGTTTAGAAAGCTATACTGTTGTTCAGTTTGGGGGATCACAGGCATTTCTACTGTTGTTTTCAGTGGACTTCAAGTTGGTGTGGTGTTTTGTTCGTAAATTCTTAGTCATTGGAGGATTAGGATGTTTGTTCATCTCATGATCCATTGCAGATAATGAATTTTCAAACTGCAGGCCAACAGTTTCATTAATCTGAATCTTCAATAAGTTGCTTTGTGGATTACTTAAGTTGCAAAATGGCAGCCTTTGGGTGTGGTGCTCCTATTTCCTCATCGTTCAGGTCTGGGCCTTCAGGGAGGCAATTGGTGTCTCGGAAGTATATGTTTGCTGCACCTGTTCCTTGCATAAAACCGAAGAGATTCATGAACCTGAGGTGTGATTTGTCGAGAGCAGAGTCCAATTTGGGTCCCAAATCAGCAACTTTTAAGGAGGTATTGGCTTTGTTATCTTTTGCTTTGTTGCAACATTTTTATCAATCGATTTGCTTTCATAGTGACCAATGAAGAATTTGTAGATAATTGAATCTTTGATTAATCGAGTTGACATGGCGGAAGAAGAGGCAGAAGCCGGTCTGGATT
This sequence comes from Pouteria campechiana, assembly GCA_036873735.1. Lineage (NCBI taxonomy): Eukaryota > Viridiplantae > Streptophyta > Magnoliopsida > Ericales > Sapotaceae > Pouteria > Pouteria campechiana. The sequence continues at coordinate 11,370 of JAYJMB010002837.1, forward strand.
TTCTGCTAACTGAAGCTAATGAAGCCATGATCAGTGCTTTTCTTGTTCTTTTGAGGGCGAAAGGAGAGACATTTGAAGAAGTATGCTCTTTTGAGTTCTGAATAGCTACTTGTCCCCCTTATTATCTCTCTTCATTTCCTCTACCATACTCTTTATTTTTGAAGCCATGGATGATTGAAACGAGCTATGATTCCCAAGATTTGTTTTTATATACGGCAACCAATTGTGTAATGTTTATTTACTTACCTCTTCATTCACAGATTGTAGGATTGGCAAGGGCAATGATCAAGTGCTGTAGGAGGGTTGAGGGATTGGTTGACGTTGTTGACATTGTTGGAACAGGTGGTGACGGGGCAAATACTGTTAACATCTCCACGGGGGCTTCAATTCTAGCTGCAGCATCTGGTGCAAAAGTTGCAAAGGTATGACCATGCATTGACTAATAAACTCTATTATTTTGATATGCAACTGATTAAAGATGGCTGAGGTGAAGGATGCCTCTTTATTCCTCGCAGCAAGGAAACCGTTCTAGTTCTTCAGCCTGTGGAAGTGCTGATGTATTAGAGGCACTGGGGGTGGAAATTGACTTGGACCCTGAGGTTAGTATGGTAATATTACTATTAATCAGGGAAATGTAAATATAATTTTGTTGAGCTGAATGTTAACATGTTTATAATTGTGAGTACCTCCATGTGCATCTCTTATAACACTTGGTAGCCAAAGAGCACATATGTAGTGCAATATAATTATTGAACTTTCATGTTCTACTGCCTTATAAGCTGACCCTACTTAGTTGGGAAACAACATATAATGATGATGAAGCTTATATTTGGAATACTCTGTGGCCATCCCAGTCCCAAGGGTTGACCAAAGGTTGATGTGGGCAACATTTGGATGAATAATCTGAACCGTGAATGAAACTGCTTGCTGCAGTTTTTGGATTGCAAATGTTTGTATCTCCAGTCCCTTATGGGCTTCCATTAGGTTGAAGAGTGACATGCAAATCAATTTGGTTCTCATTCATCAAGAAATCTGAAAACAAACCACTCATACTGGAAATGTGGCTATCTTTTGGTGAGCAACGGCATTTTGCTGATTGCAGCCAGAAGAATTTATTATCTTTCATTATTCATTCCAAGATTGTGCAAAAACCTTTGAAAAGGGATTTGGTGCTGCTCCTTTTGGGATGAATCAAGTAGTGAAAAAGACACCCCACCTAATAATGTGGAGCTTAATTTGAAAATGGGTATCTGGATATTCTTTGAACTCTTGAGAGGAACATGAGCCTTTTCTGTGAATGACTCTGGTGGTTTGACTACAAAACAGGCAAGCAAGGTAAAAAAAGAAATCTGAGAAGGCTGTTCTTTCTTGATTTTGTTTTGATATTTCTCCATAATGGGAAGTTGAGATTCCATCAATTCCTCCATGCTTGATAGCGGCACAGGTTGAAACTGTTGTTACTATCCTTTAGATCAATTGCCTTAATCTTTCCATCTTGTTATAGGACATTAGGGATTCCATCAACAGATCTTTTCTTCCTTTTCATTTCCAGCTCTGTAATTGGAACTTTGCATAAATGCATGTTGAGCACTTATTTTGCTACCATCTTGGAATTAGGGAGTGAAGAAATGTGTTGAGGAAGCAGGCATTGGTTTCATGATGGCTCCCAAGTACCATCCAGCAATGAAAATTGTTGGTCCTGTGAGAAAAAAGCTTAAAGTGAAGACAGTATTCAATATCTTGGGTCCAATGTTGAATCCTGCACGAGTATCTTTTGCTGTTGTTGGTGTCTACAATGTGGATTTGGTGAGTTCTTTTGATTCAGTTGCAGGATTGAATTTAATTTGTGGCTTTGTTATGAATGAAATAAATCTTGAAATAGTTTGTTTTGAAGAAAACATATGCATGCATGTAGAGTGTGTGTTATGATGGCTAGAATCGCTTTATTATTGTGTATTTTATAATTTGTGTGTCTGGGATTTTTCCCTCAATGCTAATTCGTGGATTTCTTAATGTGGCAATTGGCAACATGACTTTTGTAAATTATTTTGCTTAAGGATCAACAATATCAAATTCGAGAAGTACACATATCAACAGGTACAAAAGTTTGAATTTTAAGAGGCCAGACTTAGGGATTCTCAACACTTAATTGAATAAGGTAAATTGAAATTGAATGTCTTATTCTTGACAAAAAGACACTACTCAGCCTCAGGTTTTGTCATGTACTCCAGTAATTAATTGCAGTTCACTGGTACAATGTATTGACATATTTCAGCATTTAACCTTATGTTGTACATATCAGTTACACCTTTGTATCACAAACTTAATGATATAATTGCAAAGTAAATGACTAAAATAAACCATCCTTCTGAAGTCATTTAGTGATTGTGTTTGGATTAACTTCTAGTATTTTTTCCTGGGAGAAGTTTGTCAATATGCTAAAGCTGACACAACAATAGCTTCAGGTGAACAGCTGCTAATTTACTGGCATTTGGTCAATTTCTTGCTATTTTTCATGCTAGTTTAACTTAGGGAAAGATCCATTATAATTCGTTGGATAGGTCAGCAAGATGGCTAAAGCTCTACAGAGGTTTGGTATGAGGAGAGCATTGGTAGTTCATTCAGAGGGCTTGGATGAAATGAGTCCACTTGGTAAATTCTATTTTCATCTTGAGGTTCCCCTGGCTATACGTCAGAATTATTTCATTCCATTTCCATTTCAATGCTGCATTTACTACATCCTTTTTCTCTGATTTGGAAATTTACTGATTTTGATAGGGCCTGGATTTGTCCTTGATGTGACACCAGAAGGCATTAACGAGTTCTCCTTTGATCCATGTACTCATCATTTATCACAGTCTTCTTTTTTAATCTCAGATTTCTCATGAAAGATTTAGGTGTGGAGATGGGTACTTCAACAATAGTCATAATTGAATCTGATATGTTTCATTGAGTAATTATTGGCTTGTGGAGCTCAACTGACCTAAAATGCAAAAGCAAACTGTTTAAAAAAATCAGGAACCACATCCACTTTTGAAGAGATAACCAGAGGTGTGGATTTTTCTGTTACTTGAGAGCAAACCAAAGTTGCAATGCCGTGTAATTCAAGTGACTGGATTTTGAAGGATTTGGAAGTTGTTCTCATCGGGAAGATCCCTTGCCTGCTTTCGCATTTTCTACTTGGGTAAATTACTGATATTGAGCATTCATCCGAACATGACTTGACACAGTCAAATTGATCAGCCAAATACAATTCATGTTCTTTATATTTGGATTTTATCTATATTCCTACATTAAAAGTAACTCATCCTGTATACCTTGCAGTGGACTTTGGCATACCACGCTGCACAGTAGATAGTCTGAGAGGGGGTGGCCCAGATTTTAATGCAAGAGTTCTTAGGGAAGTACTGTCAGGGGAGAAAGGCTCAATTGCAGATGCATTAGTAAGTGCCTTCTTCTGCATTTTGGGTGATGCTAGTTGAACTGCTGTTGTTATTTGGCAGGTCTCCATCATTTTATAATAGCAGACAAATTTTATTAAAAAACAGAAGCAAATTCCAAAAACTTTGCAAAGACAAAATGATTCCACTTGTCCTAGCTGAAGGATGAATTTTATTCATTTGAAAAGATATGACAAGCAGTCATCAGCCACAATAGTGAATATGCAGTAGATTAGCATGGACATTCTGAGTCTGTTGGAGCATTTGCTCTATTCCTGGGCATATGAAGCAATAAAAAAGGAACACAGCCCAACAAGGATTTCTCATTGTTTAGGCCCGTATTGTTCAGTTCTAGCCAGATTGACTGTGTCATTGGCTAACTCCAGAGGCATCACTGGAGATTCAATTGTTGGGTTTACACATGACCCTGAGCCTTGCCAGAAAGAGATTTTTGACTGATGAAGGCATTGGCGAGCATAATTTGAATACGAAAAGAATTGTGATATTGATCTCCCTGGAAAAAGAAGAGTTAATAAAGAAGTCATGCTGCTTCTGTTACTGGCTGGGGGAGCAAAGAAAAACTTGATTCCCACTTCTGTTTCAGAATCCCAATGAAATCCATACAAATAAATTCCGATTTTTATTCAAATGACCTGTCATTTTTCCTTTCAAGTAGCCCACACGATTGCCAACAGCCCTGCATTTCACAAGTTTTTTCTCTTTTTTTTTCACAAGTTTTTTCTTTTTTTTTTTTTTTCTCCTCTTTTTCTTCCTTCTCCCTCCCTTTTCTCCTTTTAGGAACCCCATGGCATTCCTCACCTATATCAATACTATTGCTGAATTTTGTATCACACAATCCATCTGAAAGCAATGAGTTTCTGCTACAGCTTCAACTGAAAGGAACATTTTAGGAGCAAGTGCCCAGCTGATTTCTCATCCACCAACATAAAACATGGATCGATGATTTCAAAGTTCCTTTTCAATTGTGGTTGTCTTCATCATTTTCTCCTGCTGATCAATCGTGGTTGTCTTCATCATTTTCTCCTACTGATCAATTGTGGTTGTCTTCATCCTTTTCTACTACTGATCAATTGTGGCTATCTTCTCATTGGTGTTTCTTAACCCCCTTAGCATGTTGTTAACAGACTTGACTGAAAAGATTCCATCCATTCTCTTTCCTTCACTTTCATGAATATGCCATTCCTGGATTAAACACCAAACACATTATACACAATAACAATAATGACAATGATAAGGTGGTCTGAAATGGATCTCACTGTATACTATTATGGAGCAAGCCTGTACCTTTTCTTTTCACTATATCTTTTAGCAAGTGGGTTTTGATTTTCCCAACTATTTCTGGGCTTCAACTGAAGTGGAAATGTTCCGAAGGAGGCACCAAACACTTCTTGTGTTTATTGTGGTGCTTGCAAATCATGCCAATGTTGGAAAGGGGAAATTCGGGAAATTCAAAACATTATCTCATATTTGTTTACCTCCTCAAAGACTTATTTTCCCCTCAGTGGGATTCTAAAGGCATGATTTAGTTGTGCCATTTGAATGTGTGGCAGAATCAGCATTGGTGATGTGCCTACAGCATAAACACACTTCATTTTGGGTGATAAAAATTGGAAACCATGTCAGAAAAGATTCTATTGCCTCCCCTCTTTTAACTGGCTTTATCATATTTGCTGCTTAAAGAGAAATGGCTAGACTTGCTTTTTTAGTTGTCCATTGATTTCTATTTCAGTAACCAATCCAGGCCTCTGAAATCTGAGTACTCTTGTTGCTAAAACAATCAGATCCTAAATGCGGCAGCTGCTCTTTTAGTTAGTGGGCATGTGAGTAGCCTCGCCGAAGGAGTTGCCCTTGCTCGTGAAACGCATCAGTCAGGGAAGGCTCTAAAGACTCTTAGTTTGTGGTCAGATCTCTCCACTGTAAGTGAAATATCCATCTTCAAGCTTGCCATTTCAGATGAATTGCAGCTCACTAATCATGATTATTATTTTTCTCGTGTCCATTTCGATGATTGCAGAAACTAAAGGATGAAGTGGCTGTTGTAGGTTCTTGACATGCAAATGAGAATTATAAGATGGCCTCAATGGAATGCAATAAGTCTGGTAGGCAATTGGATTACTAAATTATGTAAGGTTTGGCATTCGTTATTTGTATCAACAATAAAAAAATAAAATAAAATGCCCTGCATGGTATTTTTGTTTTCAATGTAAGTTTGTTCTCGCAACTAATCTGAAATTTTAGATAGCATAATGCATGCATCCATGCATAATACTTGTTTGTTGTCCAATTACTACTGCTTCAGGACACCAACTTCCTCAGATCCCAGATTTACAAACAAGGTGAGACTGTTGCCTTCATAGCTTTCAAAGCAGTGGGCACACTTGGACTGATTAGTTAAGAAATTTTTATCAGAAGTCATAGTATTGTAACAGAGTGTAACATCCTGTCAGTTTCTCTGTTGTGAATTCAGTCAAAATAGTTGTTCCTTAAGAGTTAGGAAGCAGTTTCAAACTGCTCTATATTTTAGGATTTCAAGCAAGTGTTTGTTATCCCGTGTATGTATTTAACTGCTGCAAAATGTATATGGAAAGCAGAATTGATTTTCTCAATCTAATATGGTATCAGAACAATAAGCCAATCCATTTTCATTTGTTTTTTTCCTGTTCTTCAGCACTCATGGCTACTGAGTCTAACCCTGCAACCATCCTCAACACCAATGAAACACACCAAACTCCTACCAAGTCTGACCCAGCAACCATCCTCAACACCAATGAAACACGCAGCCATCCTCAACACCAATGAAACACACCAAACTCCTACCGAGTCTGACCCTACAACCATCCTCAACACCAATGAAACACACCAAACTCTCATCAGCATCAATGTTGTTGCTCAAGCCCCTCTCAAACTCACCTCTGTCAATTACCTCTCCTGGAATCTGTAGTTTCAAACCCTCTTCATTGTCTATGACCTTCTTGGTTATATTGATGGCTTCAAACCATGTCCACTAGCTACCTTGACCCAAGCTAATACTACCAGACCCAATCCCAGTTACATTCTATGGATTCGACAGGACCAATTGATCCTCAATGCTATTATTGGCTCTATTTCACCCACCATTATTCCTTTCATGGCTCAAGCCACCACCTCTAAACAAGCCTGGACAATTCTAGCCAACACTACACCTATGCTAAGCCCTCTCGTGGCGGCATCAAACAAATCAAAAACCAACTCAAGAACACCACCAAAGGATCCCTTGGCGTCGCTGAGTTTAGGCAAACTATTAAAACTCGAGTAAATGCACTTGCTCTTCTTGGCGCCTCCATTGATGAAGAAGAAATCACAGACAAAATACTTGATGGTCTCGGTGATGATTACAAAGAATTAGTCCATGTTATCCAAACAAGAGTTACCTCTATCACCTTTGAAGAACTTCACGCCTTCAAAGCATCCTACCTGAGCCACCCCATTTTCTAGCTACTGCAAATCCCACATACAGAACCAACACAAAAAACTGGTGTCCTTCTCCACCACAAGGTACTACACCACCAACTGACTCCTATCCTTCAACTCCACCAACCGCCCACCAGTTGCAACCACTGCCGAACCACATTCATCACAGAGCTCTTGTCCTCCTCCTAGGCCATACCTTGGTCATTGCCAAATTTGCAGAATTCAAGGTCACACTGCCAAACAGTGTCCTTCATTTCGCCTTGTATGAGTTCACACTTCCCCCACATCCGGCTCTTCCCAACAAGGCACACCATGGCAACCACAAGCTTTCCTTGCCACCCATCTTTCCACCACGCCAACCTGGCTTTTGGACAGTGTTGCATCACACCATGTCACTTCTGATCTGAGCAACCTCTCCCTGCATGCTCCATATATTGGCACTGATGACATCATGATCAGAGATGGTTCTAATCTTTCCATCACCCACACTGGTTCCACCTCTCTCTAAACTCCTCACCATACCTTCACATTAAACAATGTTCTCTATGTTCCATCTATGAAAAAGAATCTAATTTATATTTCAGCAATTTGCACTTCTAATAATATTTCCATCGAGTTCTTACCATCCACTTTTCTTGTGAAGGAACTTCAGACGGGGGCAACACTGCTAAAGGGACGAACTAAAGATGGTGTATATGAGTGGCCAACCTCCTCTCGTTTGATTGCCTTCCCCATAATAAAGATCACATCCTTCGACTAACACCATCGCTTAGGATATCCTGCTTTTCCAATTCTCAAACATATTGTTTCTAACAATCATTTAGACTTATATTCCTCTTTATCTTCTGATTTCTCATGTAATGCTTGTCGTTGCAATAAAAGCCACAAATTGTTGTTCTCTAACTCTACCATTGTCTCTACTCAACCTCTTGAAGTCATATTTTTTGATATCTAGACCTCTCCAATTTTCTCACATAATGGCTTTAAATATTATGTAATCTTCATTGATCATTTCACTAAATATATGTGGTTTTACCCACTCAAAAACAAATCCAATGTCAAAGACATCTTCATAAGATTCAAAGCCATTGTAGAAAAACACTTCACTTCAATCACCAAAACCCTTTACACAGACAATGGTGGTGAATACATCTCCCTTGCTAATTTTCTTTCCGCCAATGGTATTTCTCATCTCGCCACTCTCCCTCACACACCTGAACACAATGGTTACTCTGAAAGAAGGCACCTTCATATCATTAAAACAGGCCTTGTCCTCTTCAATCATGCTTCTTTACCCCTCTCCTACTGGACTTATGCCTTTATCTGAGCCGTCTACCTCATTAATAAAATGCTCACTCCCACTTTAAATCTCTCCGTCCCCTACCACAATATTTTTAATAGCCTCAAACTACTAGAAGTTAAGGATCTTTGGTTGTTTGTGCTACCCTTGGCTTAGACCTTATACCTCGCACAAACTTGAATCATGGTCCAAGCCATGTGTTTTCCTTGTGTACTCTCTCACTCAAAGTGCACACTACTGCCTTGACTCTTCAACCTCAAGAATCTCTATCTCAAAACATGTCAAGTTTGTTGAATCTCAATTTCTCTACTCTTCCCTATTTGGTCCATTATTTAGTCCTCATCCCAACCCCATCGCCAATTGGATTCCTACACTCATTAGAGTTATCTCACCCTCTGCCCAGCTGCCACTCACTATGCCATCTAAAGTTATCGTCCCTCAATAACCTCTAAGTGCAGCTCCAATATAGGTTCCATTCACCACTACAACCTGGCCCAACCATTCAACTCACCTTCCTTGACATCCTAAACCAATGCGACCCCACCACTACATATCTCATCGTCACCTCCTCCTAACCCACTTGAAACTCATCCCCTTCCAACTCACTCAATCATCACCCGAGCCAAGAACCACATTCATAAACCCATCACTAAAATGAACCTTTATATCCAACTCTCAAAATCTAACAACCTTGAACCAACCACCATGAATAAAGCCCTTTTAGATCCAAAGTGGTGTCAAGCTATGTCATTCCAACTAGCCCACATTTGTTAAAATTGGGCTATGCTTTATCTGATCCCACTAAGTACAGAATAGTTGTTGGCAACCTCCAATATCTCTTGATTACAATACTAGACCTTACCTTTGCGGTTAACAAGCTCTCTCAATACAGGCACTCTCTAACAATTGACCATTGGAACTTTGTTAAATGTCTCTTATGTTATTTGTGTGGAACTATTAATGACAAGCTGCAAATACATCGCCAATCCCCATTGAATCTACACGCCTTTTTAGACATTGATTGGGCAAGTGACAAGGATGATTTTTATGCCATTTATCTTGTGGTGGAGAAGGACACTAGTTTTTGGTGTTGGTTCTGTATGTGGGATTTGCAGTAGTTGGAAAATGGTATGGCTTAGGTGGGATGCTTTGAAGGGAGGCTTCAAAATTGAGAAGTTTTTCGTGAAGTTCTTCAAAGGTGATAGAGGTATCTCTTGCTTAGATAGCATGAATTAATTCTTTGTAATCGTCACTAAGATCATCAAGGATTTTGTCTGTGATTTCTTCTTCATCAATGGAGGCGCCAAGAAGAGCAAGATCATCTGCTCAAGTTTTGATAGTTTGCATAAACTCAGTGAAGCCAAGGGAGCCTTTGGTGGTGTTCTTGAGTCGGTTTTTGATTTGTTTGATGCGGCAATGAGAGGGCTTAACATAAATGTTGGTCAGGCTTGTCTAGAGGTGGTGGCTTGAGCCATGAAAGGAATAATGGTGGGTGAAATGGAGCCAATAATAGCATGGAGGATCAATTGGTCATGTTGGATACATAGAATGTAACTGGGATTGAGTCTAGTAGTATTAGCTTGGGTCAAGTTAGCTAGCGAACATGGCTTAGAGCCATCAATATAGCCAAGAAGGTCATAGACAATGAAGAGGGTTTGCAACTGCAGTTTCCAGGAGAGGTAATTGACAGAAGTGAGTTTGAGAGGGGCTTGAGCAACAACATTAATGTTGATGAGAGTTTGGTGTGTTTCATTGGTGTTGAGGATGGTTGTAGGGTCAGACTCAATAGGAGTTTGGTGTGCTTCATTGGTGTTAAGGATGGTTGTAGGGTCAGACTCAGTAGGAGTTTGGTGTGTTTCATTGGTGTTGAGGATGATTGCAGGGTCAGACTCGGTAATCATGAGTGCTAAAGAACAAGAGAAGAATAAATGAAAATACTAAGAAGCAGAAAACTATTGCAAGATCTTCCACTGAAGTTGAATACAGGTCAATAGCTAATGTAGCAGCTAAGCTCAATTGGCTTTGCTGTCTCTTGATCTTTGTATTCAACTACCTTGCTATCCCATCTTATACCGTGACAATGTTGGTGCTACCTAACTTTGCTCCAATCCCATGTATCACTTCAGAATGAAACATGTTGCCATCGATTATCACTTCATTCACGTTGCTCATGTATCCTTTGTAGATCAACTTGTAGATGCACTCACTAAGCCTCTTCACCGTAGCCATTTTCTTAATCTCAAATGCAAGATTATACTTCTATCTCTAGCTCCATCTTCAGGGGGCATATCATAAGTCATAGGATTGTAACAGTGTAATATCCTGTCAATTTCTTTATTGTGAATTTAGTCAAAATAGTTGTTCCTTAAGAGTTAGGAAGTATTTTAAACTACTCTATATTATAGGATTTCAAACAAGTGTTTGTTATTCCCTGTGTGTATTTAAATGCTGCAAAATCTATATGGAAAACACAATTACCTTTCTCAATCTAGTAATTCTATCTATCAAATCTATTGCCATCAAATGGATAGGAAAGTGTAGTGGTTTCTCCAAGCCCGCTGATTAGTCAATTTAACTTTTTTTTCATTGGTTTTTATATTCTCAATCATTATCTTCATTTTTTTCATCAGTGGATAAATTTTATCTTTATCTACTTTATTTTTGAGTATTATGATTTATTGTATAACGTTATTTTTTTCTTTTCTGATATTTTTTCAGATTTCACCTTTTCCCTCTTTTTGGCCTAATTTCCTAATTTTCAAACGCCTTTGGGAATGGAGAAAAAGCAGTGTAAAAGACGATTTTTATCTTTTATATAATTTAATTAAGAACATGGGGAGAGGAAACATGAAACAAAATCCGTTAAAAACTTTAGTTCCCTGGGATGTCTTCCATTCCACCTGAGGCGGCGATATTTCGTTTTGGGATTCTATCTGTGGTTGGTATGTTTTGGTATGTTAAGATGTTTATTTTTCCTGTGCAGGAAGTCAAGTTAGTGATTCAACCACTGATTCAGCACAATCGGTTCGTGCGTGTGGCTTTCATAATGTACCCCCGTGGGACTCACGCCAACATTCACCCAAAAATTCCAAATGATTGCCCTTCTCTTCTTCGAACGGCTTTTCTTATCTGTACTCCGCGATAGCTACGCGCGGGGTCCATTGACTTGAAACCAATTAATGTTTTTGAATACTTGGAAATGGGAAGCCAAAAAAAGTGAAAAGGTGGAATATGTAGTTTTTAAAAAATTGGAGAGACGACGTTAACGAGTAAATAAAGATAAAATAAATAAAATTAAAAATTAAAAATACAAGTAACTCTAAAAGTAGATTGATGGGTGAGGCAAGCAAATGTCATAAATTTTTTTTTTTAAAAGAAGTTGAGGAATTCTTTTACTGCCCTTTTTCAAGTATCCACCGGCCAAATGAGTTCGACGGTGGAGTCTTGAGGGGTGGAAATATAGAGAAGAGGATAAAATGAAAAAATAGCTCTATGCGTTGAAAATATATATCGGAATGTTATAACAGGCGATGTTCATGTTATCAAATTCTGATAAGATTATCAATTATAGATATGTTTAATTTTTTCTTCGAACTTCGCTTGGAACATAAATAAATGATGGTATTTTGACCAAAGAGCTTGATTTACAACCCCATTCTAAAATTAGATTTGAAAATAGATGCTAGACCTCACCTTGAAAAATTTCAAGTTAGAGTTTAGTTTTTGAACATTGGGTTTTTAAACGAGAATGAGATTCAATTTAAAAATAGGATTAGATTAGGCTCCAACTTGAATCGACCTAAATGAATGAGATGTACATGGTTTTTTAATATTATCTGATATTTTATAAAAATATATTAAATAAATATATCAACTAATTTCAGCTGGCCATGGTTTGAGCACCAGCTCTAAGTTTGAAATTTAACTTTAAATTTAAAGTTCACAAGGATTTTCGTTAACAATTAATGGAGATCAGGTTGAACTTGGCTTAAGGTTGTTGAACTTTTAAGCTAAGATTTAAGTTCGGTTCACTGCCTCTCTAAGAATATGCTTAGAGTTTATTAGGAAATAAAGTTAATTAATCCTTTAAATGGTAACACATATTGGGCACTTGTTTTAAACAGTCTTTAACTAAAAAGAAGTCTCAATCATCACCTGTTTTCAATTATTAGGTTTTTAATTCTTTCATACTTTATTTAAAACAAATTATCAATTCATAAAAATTTAAATTAAAAATCGTTGGTACCCTAAATTTCAACTTCAGCCCAAACAACAGAACTAGGATTCCCGAGAGATGAACGGTGAGGATCATTACCACATGGCCCCCTTTAACAATCCACACCATCAAGAAGCGATGATGTCCGGACTGTCGGCATTGCACTGATATGCACCGATAGAGCGCCGTAAATCTCGCAGGCGTGCTGCTGTGCACGGAAACGGTTTCATCCGCCGTTCAAAAAGCGGCACCGTCATTTGCCCGTTGCACCACCATCAGCGCTTAACATGCGGGCATTGCAGCCAGCAGTAGGCCTTATCATGGAAATCTCTCTGAAGCAGTAAACCGCTTTCCGCGTCCAAACGTAGGCCCACCAACTTAAAATCAATGAAAACTGACGGTTAGGATTATAACATTAATTTTGGCCCACCCAATGATTGGATCAGATTTTCTTTTGCCACCATCGCCCGGATCATGGGATTGACCATTTCACGGCATTGATTTGCTGCGACTGTGGCGTGGTTGCAGAAATGATTGTACGCACTATCATTGTGGTGCGCATGGCTGTACGTTACAATTTCTTAAATGGGGAGAGCGCCGCGACAAATGTAGTTAATTAGCGATTACACCGCTGATTTTCTGCCTGCCGCCATTTTCCCTGCCATGCCACTAATTCCATCAGAAGCTATTTATGCTCTGCAACCCTACATCCATGCGTGCGCCTTATCCTTGTCCTTTAAAAGCAAACAAAAAAAAATTAATACAATTAAAGCGGCTTAATTGCAGTAACGAACAATTTCTAATGTGCACCGTCTGGTTTTGATTGGGTGAAATTATTACCGTACAAGCCTTCCCAAGTGGGTCCCACCATTCGACTGTTGAATTTGAGTTACCCCTAATCACTGCATTTGCACCGTTAATCACCGAAGTAGAAAAGTAAAAAGTAAAAGTAAAAAGACAAAAGGTTGCTGCCGTCTTATCAGATACGTGAGTCTGTAATCAGACATCGTACATTTGAGAGTTTGTTATAAAAAAAATTATGAAAATTTAAGCCGATCAATCCAACTAATTCATAGATATATATATATAATCTTATATATTTAAAAATATTAAGATTTTTGGATTTTTTATAAATAGATAATGCTAAAGATACAATGATTGGATTGAATCTTAACCCATCTTCACTAAGTAAGCTCAAAATAAGAGGAGAAATTGCATACAGATCATAATCAACTGATAAGATTAGATTATGTCTCCAATTGTCAATCCCATAACGGCACGATCCGCTGCTCGGGTAATTTAAAATGAGGGGTAGTTACGTAATTTTAATATATTGCAATAGTCATTTAAGTAATGAAATTAATTTTCGTAAGATCCAAACCGTCTATCATGTTTATAAGTTTTTTTTAAAAATTATTTAGCCAATAATTTTGTTGGATTCTTCATTCAAATCTAGAATATATAAACAAGAAATCAACACCATCAAATAGTTAGCATATTTGGGTTCTGAATTGTAATTTACGGGCAATCTAATCCATCCATCATTCCATCTGAATCAAACCTTATAAATAATGAATTTGATCAATTTAGAACGTTCCCATATTCATCTAGCCTATTTTATTTCTAATATTCAAGTTTGGGGTATACTTTAATTTTTTAATCCTATTTTTGGAACTTTTTATTTTTTATTTTAATAATATTTTTGAGATACACCATTAAAAAACGTCTTTCCTGATGATGGACGGTCAAGATCTGGTAAAATATCATTTTCGTTGGTTTAGGTCGTACATTCACTC